>PVKV010012104.1:0-67314 GCA_004027835.1 Alouatta palliata | reverse complement strand
GTGAAACCCCATCTCTACTAAAAATACAAAAATTAGCTGGGCATGGTGGCACGTGCCTGTAGTCCCAGCTACTCGGGAGGCTGAGGCAGGAGAATTGCTTGAACCCAGGAGGCGGAGGTTGCGGTGAGCCGAGATCGCGCCATTGCACTCCAGCCTGGGTAACAAGAGCTAAACTCCGTCTCAAAAAAAAAAAAAAAAAGAGTAAGACGAGTCATGCGTTGTGGCAAATGGTAGATTTAACCCCTTCACCTCAACATCACCTTGCTTCTGACGGCTGTCCCACTTTGAGAGTCATGTTTCCTACAAATACTGAAGTATTTTGTAGTCATTAAACGGTAGCATTTCCAAAGATGAACTCAGAAAAGCAACAGAAATAAAATCAGTATTTAGTTGTAACTCTTCTTAATATCTCTATTGCTCTCTGTTTATGAAAGAGATTCAAATATATTCACAAGAAATAAGTCCCTTTGCTGTTTGAAAATCCTACCAAAACTGTCAGCATTTCCCCATGGATACTATACACACACACACACACACACACACACACACACACACACACATACAGGTACTGCATGTATGAATCATCTCCCTAAGGAACATGGCCTTCTAAAATAATCATAACAAAGCGTTATTTTTTAATCAAATCGTTTCTGATATCACTCGGAAGGCCCCTCTTTTAACTTCCTGATAGAGCTTTATCTTCCCTGCTTGTTTAGTCTCCATGTAATGGAGACTTGTGCTAGAAATATAAAAAACTTCAGATAAAAAAGCCGTTGGAAAAAAAGAGAGATCTTAATGTTTCTCTTCTCTAGTTTCTTTTGAATGTATGTGTCACTATAGGAGTTATGCCTTCTTAGGAATTGTAATTCCTAATTGTCCTAGACAACACAGTTTTTCCCACTGTTTTATACTTTATTTTTTGTTAAATGATTCACATGTGTTACTTAGCTTCCCCAACTAGGCTGTTGTGGATAATAATTGTGTCTTGAAATAGTTTCTCATAGAGTACTTAACCTTGGACATTAAACAGATAACCAGAAAATGCTGATCAATTAATAGCTAACTTAGAAGTGTCACAACTGGAGTTAACTCAGCTACTCAGACGAAGACAGGCAGAAACCTGTGAAATTAGATAAGTCCTGAGTCCTTGACACATATCAACTTCAGGGTAAAGCCTTCTGTAGTTGACAGCTCTAGCTTCCAGTATTAATAAGAGCAAAGTCATTGCTGAAGGATCAGCTAATGTTGGGGACAAAGAGTTAAGTGCCTCCCTCTCTAGCCTGCAGCCCACCTTTCTCTGTGCACGTGCAGAACAGGCTAAAGAAGGCCATGCAGCCTCAGCTTAATACAAGCGTGACTCCCTCCTTTCTTAGAAGGTGACTTCTTAAGCCCAAATTGAGGAGGAGGAAAACAATAGGAGCCCTTCAGGCTAGCAGGAAGACCTTTGGTGATGAATGCTTAATAATGGCCAGGGTCCTTGACTGCCAGGATTCAATTTTCAAAATAATGATTCTTTAATCCTCACTTTATTTCTCAATGTGAGGTGTCTTACTCTTCTTATATGAGATACTGTTCTTACATGAGATACTCACATTTCATCTCACACATACCCCCCTCCCATCCAGAAGTAAACATGGAAAGCTTCCTAAGCTGTAGCTTTCTAGGTTCGGGCCTCAGCTACTTGACCAGAATCATGCAGTCTAATAGAACATGGTTCATCTTAGCTGGAGGGAAAGCTCTGGTTTCTAATCACAGCCTCACTTCGGCATAGACCCTTTTATTTAAACCAGTGGTTCTCAAACCCTTTGGTCTTGGAACTCCTTTACACTGTTGAAAATTACTGAGGACCCCGAAAGTTTTATTTTGTGTGGGTTATATCTATCAATGTTTGCCAAATTAAAAATTAAAATTGACAGATGTTTAAATATTTATTAATTTATTTAAACATAATAAAAACCTTATACATGTTACATAAAAATACTTTTATGAAAAACAAATTTTTCAAAACAAAAATACTATGACATTGCTTCGCATGATTATAAATCTCTTTAATGTCTGACTTAATTGAAGGCAGCTGGATTTTTATATCTGGTTAAAGAATAGGAAGAAAAATGGCCTTCAATATATAATTCGAAGAAGAGTAGCATTTTTCACAGCCTTTTCCAATAATTATGGATATTCTTCTCTGAATATATGAATATCTAATAGTATGTCTTAACGAGTAGTAGTTTCTGAAAAGTTAGTTGGCATCTGGAATCTGAAACCATATTAAATAGATGTTTATACTTCATTACATAAAAATTCATTGGCCTATCTGGCACATTGAATAGATCTTTTACCTATGAATGTTTTTGTAACGTCATTCATTGATCATTGGGAGACTATTGATTCACTGAGCTAATCAGAACTTCCAAATGTTGACATGTTTCATTATAAAATACTTTTTAAATCACTTCTGTTAACACTGACAGCTTAATCAGAAAAGTCTTTAAGTATTGGGAAAGTATTGAGCTCCCAGTGGCAGATAAACATTTTTCAAAATTCTGATTTTCACTTGAAAGCTCAAATTTCATTATTGGCAGTAAATACTGTCATTTGAAGTGAAAGGCTTTTTTTCATTTTTTTAAGTCCAGTTATCAAGTTAACGATAACATGTCCTTCTTGACTTAAAAATGGCATTCCTCGAAATAAGCAGCTAGTTGAGCTCAAAACTCCATCATACAAAGGCTTTTCCTCCAGAAAAACCACTGAACTTTGAAACACAGCAGAAACGCTTTACTTCTTTTCTTTCTGTGTACCGTTCTGTCACACAGGATATTTTAAAGATGTACACTCACGAGTTTATATTAATAAAATTAATAACTTTTACTGCCGCTTTCAGGACATCCTTATGTGAAACTGGGCATTTTTCTGGAAGTGTGGCGATAAAAGATATACTTGGGTGCTGCTGACTCGATTTGTGCTAAGGCACATGCAGTTTTACCCACCATTGCGTTTGTACCATCAGTATAATTATCAGCGCAATGAAAAAGGCAAACAATATCTTGCAATGTTCATGAAAACACATTTGGCCTTGAAGAGTATCTCAAGGGTCTTGGGCCCCCAGGGCTCTGCAGATCACATTTGTGTAGCTACTGGTATAGATGGCAGCGATAGTTCACCACTATTAGACCTACAGTATGTGCCGCACATGGTTGTATGCATTCATTAATCATCAGATGTACAGGTATATGGAGAGCCTAACGCAGTCTAGAAAATGTATTCTTTTTAACTTCTCGACTCTGGTACATTTTGGCTTCTCTGCTGCTGATGCATGGACGCTAATTAAAATCTGAGGAATTTTCAGTAGCATTGCTGCTAGGGGTATAAAGCTCCATTTTCTCAGTCCCAAAAGTGTTTAGACCTTGAGAAGTTCATTGATTCTGCCTGGGTTTGCTCGGTAGGCCCCGAGTCTCTAGTATATGTCACATCACGAAGTGTGCTGTGTTTTTCATGGCTCCTGAAAATGTCCCCTTCTTCCCCTCGCCCCTTAAATTTTATTTCTTTTAATAGTTATTGTTTCTTTCACGCGTTGCACCTTGGTCTCACAATTGAAACAGTGTCCAATGCACAGGACTTTAAATGTCAGGCATTCCATGGAATTCCCTCTACCCGTCAGCAATGTAGCAATAAGTCTTGCTTCCTTTTGTGACAGAACATGGTGGCTCCTTTTTTTTTTTTTTATTTTTTAACTGTACTTTAGCTTGGTCACACAGAAATATTTATCCGATTCTCTGACACTTGCCTTGAAGGCTCGCCTGGACAAAGATGGTATTGGAAGGTATTTGCTGCTCCGTGCTTTGAGGCTGAAAGGCTGTTTCCTTTTCTGTTTGCTCTCTAGTGAGGTGTTTTGCTTTACATGCTCTCTTCTCTAGGCCACAAATGTTGATTTAGATTTTTGAATCAGTGTGAGGCTAAGAGCTTACCCAAATCCTGAATTCATCTGAAAGCCAGGTTAAGGGAAACTAATATTTACTTGGTTTTATTATGATTCTGTAAAATTCTCTATTGAAAAGAAGATGGTACTTGAGCAGATTAGTAATTCCACCCGATCTGATTATTGCTTTTCAAGTATGGCAGGGGCTGGGATAACATGTATTATATCTGCAGAGAATTTTTGTGTTGGCGGTGAGAACTATAATTCTTTCGAGCCAAGGTGTAGGTTTTAGAGGAAATCGTAGTGACGGAACTAGAAAAACATGTTGGGCCCAAGAGTCTATGTTTCTGTCTTGCTTTCATTCTTACTACACAAATAATAACGAGGAGTGCATCCATACATGTTTGTGGTCGCCTCTGCAATGCTGCCTCTGCTGTGCCGCATGCCCGGTGCCCCGGGCGCTGCAGTTGCTGGCCTCTGCACTACCATGCCTCCCCCACTGTGCCAGCAGCACCTGGGTCCTGCGCCCGGCCCTTTGTGCTGCTCAGCGTGCATGTGTGTGGGGTCTGCATGGCAGCCTGGCCTCCTGCAGCCTCCTAGGCCCTGTGCCTGTGACTCAGCAGCTGTGCGCTGCACACCAAAGGAGACAGAGCTTCTGTTGAATTCCTGAGTGATGAAATCAAGGAGGAAAGGAAAATCCAGAAGCATAAGAGGCATTCCCTCCGTAAGAGGTCTGGAAGGTGGGAGCTAGAATTTAAATAGGACCAAAGGTAAATTAGTGTGGCAAGTTGCCAGGGGAAGGATCACTGTTGCTTTCACCGTTAACAACAGGACCCCACCCACATCTGATGGTGAGGAGGAGCCCTCACAAGGGCAGAAGGTTAAAGAACGGGATTCTGGATTGACATCAACTCCCGATTTCATAGTTGAAGTTATGAAGAATGGTGGCAAGAAGGCCCTGGTGCTGAATTATCACCATCAGAGGATGAGCTTGGACCAGAAGAGCTGGTGGAGAGTAACATTTTCTCCATCAGGGAGGTTAGCTTTCAGTCCATTGGCGAGTCTGGATGGAAGGACCGTAGTACACACTGAACGCAGAGTCCCCCGGACTAGGCTTTGTATTATTTCCTTGAGGACCAAGGGGTGGACGTCACTTTTATGGATGGGTTGGTGGAGCTCAGCAGAGTTCCACAGCACCAAGAGGATGTTACTTTTCTTGAAGATCTCAAAAGTTTTGTAAAGAGCCAGCAACTAGAAAGACACTGAAAGCCTTAGTTTTATGGCAGGCTTTGGCGAGTGAACAAATCCTACTGTGAAGCCAGGCACTATCATTCTGATATCATGGGGAAAAACAGCAAATTTAAATTACTTCTTTTGTGTGCTCATTTACTATTCATTTTTTTCCTATACAAATATATTATTACTAGATGTTTAAAATAATATAATAGACAATAAAATTGGGTTTTCTCCTCCAAAATATATATGTGTGAATTAACTAGGAGATGCAGGAACTTTTATATTTGGACTCTGAGGAAACAGGTTCTCGACAAGGAGCCCAGCATAGCCCGTAAATGACTTTGCCCCCAGAGGATACACATATTATCTAACCTAACAGGCATTAGTCTGCAGTCCCTGCCTAGTGAGATCTCTTAAGAACATCTTTGAACCGTGCTTCTCTCTGACTTGGGTGTCCTTTTTTAAGGTTTTTCGTTTATGTCTCCCATCTGAACCTAACACACCCACAGGCTTGATAGACACAGCAGTAAGTTAAATTAATCCTTTACATCTAGGTCTCTTTTAGAGCTTGGTAACTGAGTTCTATTTTTATATTCTTACAATGAGCCAAGACTGTATATAGAGCAGACATCTGCCATCTAGAGTGATATGGAGTAGAAACCTTGACTGTTAGAGATGGCATAGGCTACCAGAAGCACTGATCTGTTTACTCCCCATTCTTTCACTGATTTACTGAGTGACCTTCATTGTCCCCTTGGCTCTGCCTGGCCTGAATGAAGGATCTTTCTGCCATGCATACCTTGTAGGACTATGCTATGCAATGCCACAGTAGGATGCATTTGTGACTTAAGAGCAGCATGTCTCACCTCTGTCATCTTCTGGAAGTGTGGATGGCGTGGGAAGGGGTGAGCAGTGCCTTCCCAGCCATTCCAACAGGTCCCCTTCCTCATTTACCTCCTACACCAGTGCCGATCAGCAATTTTCAGAGCCTTTTTAGTATAACCTCCTAAGGTTCCACAGCTGCTTTGAGTCCCAGTTCAGTGATCTTTCCTTTACTTGTATAGACAGTAAATTTTCTGTAAAACCAGTATAAGCCCTAATAAATTCTGAATTCAAAGTCATTGTGGTTTTTTTCTGTTGATGCTTATGAAAGATGCTTATTAAGATGCAGTGTCAGCTGACTCTTGCCAAAGATCCAGTGCAAAAAAAAGTCTGTTCAGATGGTCAGATGGCCCATCGTAAAGCTTTTAGATCTGTTCTCTCATCCCAGCATGAATGCAAATATTATTTAATTGAAATAGAATAGTTAGCACCTTCAACTCATAATTGGGACATTCTTTCATTGTTATATAGCCAGTTTGTCTTTCGATGACGTATTCTGCTTCTTTGCGTGTCATAACCCACCCTTAAAATACAAATGTATTTTTGAGATAGAATCTCACTCTGTTGCCCAGGCTGCAGTGCACTGGTGCAGTCATGACTCACTTCACCCTCAACCTCCAGGGCTCAAGCAGCCCTCCCACGTCAGCCTCCCAAGTAATTGACCACAGGCATGTGTAACCACACCCCGCTATTTATTTATTTGTAGCAACAGGGTCTCCAAAGTTGCCCAGGCTGGTCTCAAACCCCTAGGCTCAAGCAGTCCTTCAGTCTCAGTGTCCCAAATTGCTAGGATTATAAGCATGAGCCTCTGCACATGGCCTATAATAAGAATGTTTTAACCTCAGCCAACAATGTATCTTACGTTTGCATGAAGTGGCTGAAACACCCAGCTCTCCCTGAGCCATAACAGTCACAGACCTGGTCCCTCCTGTTGTCCTTCCAGCAACACTGAAGGAACTCATCTCGCAGACGATGATCTGCTGGGCCCAGGAGGACCAGATCCAGGATGCAGAGCTGGTCCGAATGATGTTCAGCCTCCTCCGGAGGCAGTATGACAGCATCGGGGAGCTCCTGCAGGCACTGCGAAAGACCTACACCATCAGCCACGCCTCTGTAAGCGACACCATCAACCTACTGGCCGCCCTGGGCCAAATCCGCTCCCTCCTGAGTGTCAGGATGGGCAAGGAAGAGGAGTTGCTCATGATCAATGGGCTGGGGTAGGTGATTCACAGTCACATGCCATTCTCTCTAGAGATTTTAAGTGGGAAAACTGATTTACCTTGATAAA
The DNA here is from genome assembly GCA_004027835.1 of Alouatta palliata. NCBI lineage: Eukaryota > Metazoa > Chordata > Mammalia > Primates > Atelidae > Alouatta > Alouatta palliata. Next base: position 59,992 of record PVKV010012104.1, on the reverse strand, counting down.
TGGATATTCTGGAATCAAATCATATTAAATCTTTATGTGAGCTGATTTCAGTTTCACTCCTCATGAGGTCATATCCTTGCCAGTAACTCCCCTTTGTAACCTGAGAGACCCAACCACTCGCAGTGGAGGGAATTGCTAAAAGAGGTGTGGAGAAGTCTGGGGGGAAAGGAGTTATTTGGAAATAACTCCTTTGGAAATAATATCTTTGGAAAATAACCCCAGGGAGGCCATGAAAACATCTGTAGGAAGGGACAGTGTGTTCAGCCCAAGACAGGAACGATGGGAGCACTTGAGCATTTGACTAGGTACTTCCAACACTTCTCTCTGAAAAATTGCCGCCTGATCTCTCCCTTCTCTCAGGACCAACCTAGAGGCATTTTTGTTAGTTTGCTGAGATACCTTTCCCCATAACAGTAGCTCATGGCTCTCCCTTAGAAGCCATGTTGTCCAAAAATTCAGAGCATTTTAGACATCAAAAGGATTTCCTTTCATTACACAGCGTAGCACTTCTATTTTGCAGATGAGAATACCAAGGCCCAAAAAGATTCACCGACCAGCCTACAGTTTTACTTTATTAGAATCGAAAGCTAGACGTAGACACCCTCCTACCTAACATTCCATCCTACCACCCTTCAGCCAGCAAACCGAAGGAGCATCGCCAAGGCGCAGGAAAGGGAAGTTCAGGATCCTTGCGGGGAAAGGCATGCATTCGTCAAACTCATTTCCAAAGAGAAATCTTATATAAACGAAGAGACTTTCGTGGGAAGAGAATACAGTTAGAGAATTACTCTCTCCTCCGGCCTTCGTAGTGGACATAGCAGAAGTTTTAGAGACATAGCATGGCGGCTACAGGTGGTGTTTCCCACAACCCTCAAGAGAAAGAGAATGGGCAGCCAGAAAGTAACCACCCAGCAAGGGAGGACACAGCCAGTTACCAGGCTCTTTCTGTATTTTGATTTGCATGCAGCTTTACTCTGTGAATTTATATTGGATGACTTAAAGATATAATTTTTCTTGCATGCTGATGTCATGAGTTTCTAAAGACTATCGTCCAAAAGCTTCATTGGTATCTAAAATGATTACAAGAAAAAACAAGGGACATTTAATCGGTCATAAAGACATGTTTCAAAGAGAAAAAGCAAGTAAATAGAAGTGGAGGAGCACAGAATATTTCTGTCAGCTGAAATGACCCTCCACATATATTCCAAGTGGCCTAGTGCCTCTTACAATCTTTTTAGCCTGTCACTTTCATATTACTTCACCCCCTATGTGTATGTGTGTTCTCATCCCTGAATTTTCATAGCATAGATATAAGCAAGTGCTGAAGACTCTCTCTGATCCTTATCCTAGAGACATAATGAACAACAAGGTGTTTTACCAGCATCCCAACCTCATGAGAGTCCTGGGCATGCACGAGACGGTGATGGAGGTGATGGTGAACGTGTTGGGTACAGAGAAATCTCAGGTAATGCTATAAGGAAAACCCAGCCAGAACTCCCCACTTTGGGGCAGGAGCATGTGAGGTCACTTGTTCAGAGCCACACGGCTGACATCCCTTGCCTCAGTTACTCTTCTAGGGAGAGGAAGGGACATGCCCAGTGCCAGGAAGGAGCCAAGCGATGGGATAAAGCTGCTGGATGAAAGCCCATTGTGTAAGAGCTCTTGAAGCTTACAGGCTTTCTTCATTAATCCCACTGGGCTATTCATTTGCTAAGTTTACTTCCCATGTTCTGCAGCCCTGCCCTTTCCAAGATGGAATAATTCTGAGTTCCACTTAGGAGCCTGGTGTCCCTTGAGCTGAGTCAGGAGAAGGCTGTTCTAAATGAGAACAGGATCTGAATCGTCATCCTGGCAGTGTTCCTCCAGAAATGTTTGTGTTTCCTCTGTCAACCAGGCTCCTGAAGAAGCCAGGTTTCCTTGCCAGCTTCCCCATAAGAAGCCTGCATCAGGGCGAGCTCCTGTTGGTAAGGGGAGAGCAGTGGAGATAGGACACAGCTAGACGTTTATCCAGCTGGGCTGGGGTCCTCCTCACGGTTAAACTGCTTCTGAAGGCAGTAGATAGGGTCTGGCTTCAAATGTTGGAAATTCCAGAGTGCTGGGGTCCTAGGAATGGATGATTTCCAGTGCAGTTTCATCAGTGCTACTGGGGAATGGAGGGAGTGTCAAGAAGGAACAGAAGCCAAGGTCACATTCCTTACGGGCTTCCTTCTGATCTCTTGGGAAAGTGAAATCTCTCTAGAAGATCCCTAAGCACATGTCTGGATGCCTCAGCAAGCAGATAGACTGTACGTTTCTGAACCTTTTATTTTAGCGCATCCTGTATGATATTAAAGGAGGAAATCAGGGTCGTCTCAGGATCCTGAGCAAGGCTAACATTGGCACCATTTATTGAGCATTGTGGATCAAAAATACGATTTGGCCCAACCTAGAGATGCTGATTACTTTGTTAAGCAGAAAAACCAAGCACAATCAACGGTAGTGTAAGTTGGCATCTTTATGCTAAACTGCGTGATTCAAATTACAAGTGCTGTGGAATCCCATAGGAGAGCAGTTCTCAATGACAAAAGTAATCAGGGAAGACTCAAAGAGTGATGCCATTCAGACTTGCATAACTGTAGAGGCCAGCCTTGACCCAGGACACTGGGCTTTGATATATTGGTGGGCCTTATTTGTCTGTGATTACCTGTCTCTCTCTCTCTCTCTCTGTCTCTCTCCTCTCTCTCTCTCTCTCTCTCTCATCTCTCTCTCTCTCTGTCTCTTCTCTTTCTCTGTCTCTGTCTCTTCTCTCTCTCTCATCTCTCTCTCTCTCTGTCTCTCCTCTCTCTCTCTCTGTCTCTCTCTCTCTCTCTCTCTCGTTTCCCATCAGACTTCCTTCCTAGTTGGAAACAATAGCCTGGTACAAGGTATTGCAATTTCACATGACTTCTAAGGATAATTGGGATTCTTGTTTGACATCTGCTTCTCTTGGAGGAAAGATATTTCAGGAACTATAACCATCATTCAGTATTTTTGGGAGCCTCTTCTTAGGTGTCCACTCTCTCTCTCTCTCCTATGAATAAGTCTTAAAAAAAATGGAAGGAGAATGTTCCTTTTTCCAAGTGTTCACAGCTTACAAGACTTTACCCAGTTAAGACTCTGAGGTCAGAGTTTTCAGAAAGGCCTTACGATAGATGCTTTTCTCTGACGGTTTCTACTTCTCCCTACAGATTGCATTTCCAAAGATGGTTGCTAGCTGCTGCCGTTTCCTTTGCTATTTCTGCCGAATTAGCCGGCAAAATCAGAAGGCCATGTTTGAGCATCTGAGTTATCTTCTGGAGAACAGCAGTGTTGGCCTAGGTGAGTGAGTCTTGTTGTAACTTTCACATTCAAACTGGAAGGTTATCTCCCCCTTTTGACCACTTAAGAAATACAGGGAAAGAAGCCACATGCATGCTGTGACATGTGTAAATACTAGAAGAGACCCTGCCTCATCTAAAACAACTGAAATACCTATGCCACAACAACATTCTCTAACATAAGTAGAGATGTTGCTACCAGCTAACATTGGTGATAGATGAGTCTTGGCATAGTCATACAGTTTTACCTCCTCTGTCTTGGGACCAGTGGCCCGTGGTTTACAAAATGCCCCTGGGATTGCAGATACGGTCTGGGGGCACACGTCTTCCCAGCCCACTCAACTGACCAGGGAGCAGCGCTAATAAGACCAAGGTCATGGATCAGATCTCGTCTTGGCGGGCTGACTGCGGGCTGCATACCTGTCCATCAACCTCCCGGCAAATGCTTTCCTTAGCAGGGAGGCAGACTGGCCACGAGCAATTGTGGATAAACATGTAAATCCATCACCACCACTAGAAAAGCAAGTCAGTTCATATGCTTTACTGACTGTTCTGGATATAAACGAAATGAATTTGTGGAATACACAAATACTTGCACTTGAAAACTGAAATTTCAGGGGTTTTTATTTATCAGATGCAAACTGAGGCTACTGACGTTTTTGTAAATTGCCACCTGAAGTTTTTCTTGATTCTAGCCTGAGAACCAAACAAGTCAAAAACAACATTGGTGACCTGGTGAAACTATATTAGCTAATGCTGTTTGATGCTATTTTTAAACTGTAGGTGGTGGCCCCAGAAATATCCAAGTTCCACTGGGCTTGATTGGCCAAGTGGCATCTGATATGGGGGCCTCCAGAAGTCTTGTTTTAGAAAAACCCTTGGAAATACATGGTCCCGGCTGCTAATGTAAACTGATTATCTGTTAATTCGTATTCATGGTAATGAATGTGGGGAGGAAGGATAGCTAACAGAGCTGTTCTTAACTCAGGTGGATTGTCCCGTTGGAGAACGGTCGGGTAAACCGGGTTTCAATGTGTTTGCTGCCCTCTCCTGTCCACTGATATGCACTGCAATCTCAGCTCAGCACTGAGTGGCTTCCTCTGTCCCTTTCTTGCTAATTCTTGGCTCCTCCCTCAGCCTCCCCATCGATGAGGGGATCCACCCCGCTGGATGTGGCAGCGTCCTCCGTGATGGACAACAACGAGTTAGCGCTGGGCTTAGAGGAACCAGACCTGGAGAAGGTAACTGCCCTTGGGGAGGCAGTGTGTTGTTCTCTTCCGCCTGCAGTGCAGCTAAGCTAAGGAGAAGCAGACCACAGATTGAGTCTCTGTCACCATATCATCGTCTTGGTGGGCTTGTAGGGAGAGTGTGGGAGAGTGAGAAACTGGTAGCAGCACAATGATTATGACCAAGGGATCTCCTGTGAGCAGAGGTAGCCAGCTTCAGAGACATGGATATGTGAACATTTGTGTTCTTTGTATGTGGAAGCCCAACCTCATTGGTCTACATGGAACATTATCAGATACCTGTGGTTCCTAATAACGTTCTGTGTAATTTATAAATTTACCTGTGGAAGGAAGAGACATGGCAGAATGTTGTATAATCGGTGTCCTTTCCGTGTACAACTGAGACAAACTGAGCTGCCCTCCGCTGGGAGTGTGAATGAAACTCCTGGTGGTGGCATCTTTTCCCCAGCCCTTTCTTCCAATGATGTCCTTGACCAGAGGGCTGACAGGATTCACAGTGTGACTTTCTGAGTTTGAAAAACAGCCACCTGCAGGGGTGGAGAGGGGGAACATGAACAAGTCAAACACAAGTCAAAGGTTGTCATTGTGCAGTGAGTTTGGGAGCATGCAGAAAAGAATCCCTGACCCTGACTAGGGGATGGGGAAGGTCGCTCAGAAACAGTCACGACCTGAGGGGTGAGTAGACGCAGATCAGCCACATTGTTGAGGAAGCATGCCAGGGAAGTGTGCGTCTCCTAGAGGAGAGCATGGTATGCTGGGGGAGTAGGAGATTGGGTATGACTGAAGCACAGAGCGCCTGGGGGATACGGTGAGAAATGGGGCAGAAACAGTAAGGAATTGAACTTTATGCTACCATTTCTATTAGCAAGAGAAATTCATCCTCATACCCTGTGCCAGGCTTTATGCCGAATGCTTCCCATAGAAGAACTCATGTGACCCTCAGACCTTTCATTGTTGCCTGCTAGTTACGGGCAAGGAAGTGGAGCCATAAAGAAGATGGATAGTGTCCTCAGTGTCGTGCGGTTCGTCAGTGGCACAGCCAGGCATCAGGAGCGTTGGGCTCCAGAGGCTGTGCTCCTACCCATTTTATTACAGGAGGTCGCTGGAGAGCCAAGCGGGGTGGAAACCACTGGAGAGTGTCAGGTAAAGTGGCACCATGGTACGACTTGCATTTCAGAAAACACATCCCAGTTTCAGTAGGAAGAACTGATTGGAATGGAGATAAGTCTTGAGGCAAGGAGGAGAGTTTCTGCAGTAATCAAAGCACAAGACTGTGCTGGCTTCAATGAATACTGATGCAGTGGGTGTGAGAAGTGTTTGAAGCCAGGGGACCTATATGTCAGAGGACAGATCGCAGCCATTAATCAGATATCAGTTCAGCCCATGTTTTCCTCTCAGGAGTGCAGGAAGTAGAGCAGATCGGAGGAGGCCGGTGATGAGCTGACTTTGGGCTCTGTCAAGTTTAAGGGCCCCAAGTTTCCCAAACAACAATGTCAAGTGGAGAGTTGACTACGTGGCCCTAAATCTCAGGAGAGCGCTCTGAGCTGCAGTTTGGACACACAGAGGGTGGCTGAAGCTCTGAGGGCACATGAGGTGACTCCAGGGGCTAGCCTGGAGCAAGAAGAGAAGCATAGCCAGGCCAGAGCCCTGAGGACCCCCAGCACTTAAGGGAGTCGCCGAGGAAAAGGCACCAACCAAAAAACAAGAAGAGGAGCAGCGAAGAGGACATGAAAACCCAGAAAATGTAGTGTCTGAGAGGCTGAGAGGAAAAACTGAAATATAAATATTTTTTTCTTCCTGTCACGTAGTGAATGTGGGGTGAGTCAAAGAACACAGGGGGAGGAAGAGAGAGGGGGGATGTCTTAATTAAACGATGATGACAGCAGATGGCCTTCATCTAGCTGAGGCAGCCACACAGACCATGTACATTCACCACGCACGAAGATTCTGCTGTTTCAGGCCTTGGCAGAGAACCGTTGGCCAAGCTGCAAAACCACGTCTGATCTATTAGGATGAGATGATAATTACCTACTAATAATTCACTGGCATTTTTGAATTAGTAAATTCTGTTTCAAATGCATTCAACTGATAGTTACTGAGGGCCTGTCATGAACCAGACAGACGCAGTGCCTGTGTGTATACAGCATATTTCTAACGAGGGGAACTTCCATTGTCGTAAGAAAGGATATAACTTTGCTGGGACTGCCAGAACGAAGTACCACAGGTCGGGTGACATAAACATTGGTGCCATTTATTTTCTCACAGTTCTGGAGGCCAGAGGTCCAAGGTCAAGGTGTGGGCAGATTTGCTTTCTTCTGAGGCCTCACTTCCTGGCTTGCAGGTCGCCACTGTTTTGCTGGGTCCTCACGTGGTGTTTTCTCTGTGTGCACATATCCTTGGTATCTTTCTCTGTGTCCCAGTTTCCTCCTCTTTAATGACATGACCCCAACAACTCAGTTTAACTTAATCACCTCTTTAAAGCTCCTGTCTCCAAATACAGAAACATTCTGGGGTACTAGGGGTTAGGGCTTCCACATATAAAATGTGGGGGATACAATTTAGCACATGACAGAGGACTTTGTCTCTGAGTTGGTCATTTTATTTTGTTCTTTAAAGTATCTTGAAATATCAAAGAGATATTTTTAGAATGACGATATTTTGAGGTGACAAATTTAAAAGCATTTTTTTTAATTTTATCAGATTCATTAATTCTACTGGACTTCACTGGATCCCTTATAAATCATCAAGTTAAAAGCAAGAATCAAGGAAAGCATCTATTTACTGATCTTATCAAATACAATGCTTATCAAACAATCCAAAACCATAATGGAAGAACCTTGCTTTTTAAAATTCTGTTAAAAGAAGTTCCAGTCAAATATAACTTAGAGTTAACTTTAGTAAGCCCTCCCAGCTGCAAAAGGAGTAAGTGAAAATGACCAGACCAGAGGGAAATGTTAGAAGTTGCTCCTCCAGACCCTGTAGGCCTGTGTTGTAAAGGACGCCACCTACCTCCTACATACACACACCAAGACTCAAGCACCTGCCACCCGTCTGTGCCTTGTAGGAGAGCCACCATAAATTCTGTGTCTATTCATGGTCTCTGCTTCCAGTGGGAGAGACCTCCGCCAAACTCTGTTATTCACACATTTAGATGACAACAAATAGCTCAGTGTTTCAGGTGGTGTCATGATAACCAGTGCTTGTGTGAAAAGCAGCTGGATGAGTCTTCTTTGACAAGGCAATGTTACAACGTCTTGAACTCGATATCCTTCTGGGCCTCAGTTCATCTTTTCAAACAATGTTTCTCAACAAAGACATGGAACCTCCATTGGAAGAAGTCAGATGTGATGAATGCAGGCTAGCAAGCTGGGAGATGACGCAAATGGGCACCTTGGGAAATCTGTAAAGGGGGCTGAGGTTTGCCACACCATTTTCAAGTAGTTGGGGTGGCTTAGCACACTGCCATAGACTCTATTCAGCCCAGTGTCAGGAAATTACCCAAGTTTGGTTCACAGGAAAGAACAGCAAAGGACTGGTGTGCTGGAATTTCTCCCTTCTATTGATCATGACAGAAATTAGGTCAATTAGGACTGAACAGTAACCTCACCCCAACACACACACACACGTATTCTCTCCCTCTCTTCCCCAACGTGCTCCCCATCCCCCCGCCTTTCTCTCTCTCTCTTTCTCTCTCTCTCTCTCTCTGTCTCTCTCTCTCTCTCTCTCTCTCTCTCTCTCTCTCTCTCTCTCTCTCTCTCTCTCTCTCTCTCTCTCTCTCTCTCTCTCTCTCTCTCTCTCTCTCTCTCTCTCTCTCTCTCTCTCTCTCTCTCTCTCTCTCTCTCTCTCTCTCTCTCTCTCTCTCTCTCTCTCTGTCTCACATGGGCAATTATAACAGCCTGTGAGAAGTTCTGCGCCTGCATCCTTGAAAACTCTGCCCAGTTCTGGCCCTTATTGATGCTTCCCTGACATTCTAAAGACAAAATCAAACCTGAACTCTAAACAGAATATTACCTTTACTGATTTCAGAAGGAAAAAGTGTGGTGATAGATTTTTGCTGAGTTTTCCCTTATTTTTATTGTACTTGCAAAATAGAGTATTTGACATCAGCAAATAAGTGATTCATGGAACATTTATTGAATACCTACTATGTGCTAGGCCCTGGGGGTTAAAAAATTCTTAAGAACACCATCCCTGAATTTGAGGATTTTGGAGCACAGCAGATTCTCCTCTTTTCTGTGTATACATAAAATATCAAAGGTGAAATTAGAATAGCAACTGCATTTTAAACAAAGGTCTGTTTGCCAGGCTTTTTGTCTGACAGCTGCTGAAAAGAAGAGCAGAGTCTAAAACCCTCTATAAGATCCTAACATAGAGATGTCGTGAGAGGTGTTTGGTAACCTGGAAGCAAACAGAACACCACCAATCCCAGTCCCTAATGGATAGGGATCTCTTTTTCTGGCCATCCCAACCTTAACATCTTGGCTTTTGACTTTGGACAGCTTTCATGGATGCAGACTGTCAGTGGAGACCCCTGATTGCTCAAGGGTCCACTGTGGGTCAATCAGTGACTCAATATTTTGGCCTCGCAGTACCATGGCCAAATGAACATGGACGACCCCCCGTGGGCCCTTCTTTTTCTGCACTGTTATCTCCCCAGATGTATGCAAGCTAGGCTTGTTTTTACATAGCAGGTCCCTCTTGCCAGAACTGGAAAAACCAGGGACTGACAGTACATGGTGTGTTCCTACATAACAATGTTACTCCATCTTGTTAATTACTTGGCAACAAAAATGAATTGGAGGCTCTTTCTAGCCTCTAGGGACACGGAAGCCTTTCAGTTCTTAGAAATTTACAGGCCTCACAGCTATTTCATAAAAAAAAAAAAAAAAAAAAAAAAAAAAAAAAACTTGAGCAATTCTTTTTTTCTTATGTATATGTAACATTTATTTTTAAACTTTTATTCTGTTAAAATGCACAAAATATGTCATTTACCATCTTGATCATTTTTAACTGTATAGTTCAGTAACATTCAGTACTTTTGTAAGGTTGTTCAGCTATCACTACCATCCACCTCCATAACTCTTTTTGCCTTGTGAAAATGAAATTCTATACCCATTTAACAATAGCTTTCCATTCCTCCCTCCTCTCCCCCAAATCCCTGGCAACCACCATTCTACTTTCTGTCTATGGGTTTTACTCCTCAAATTACCTCATGGGAATGGAATGATACAGTATTTGTCTTTTTGTGACCAGCTTATTTCGTTTAGCATATGTCCTCAGCATTCATCACTATGTAGCACATACCAAATTCTGTTCCTGTGTAAGGCTGTATATCCCATCATACCTATATATCACATTTTGCTTATTCATCCATCAATGGCCACATGGGTTGCTTCCACATTTTGGCTTTTAATTATTTTGGGGTATATACCCAGAAGTGGAATTGCTGGATCATAAAGTAATTCTGTTTTTAATTTTCTGACGCTCCATAGTACTGTTTTCCATAGTGGCTGCACCATTTTACATTCTTGGCAGTGCACAAGGGTTCCAACTTCTCCGCATCCTCACCAACTCTTGTTATTTTTTTAGGTACATTTTTTAATAGCCTTCCGAGTGTGTATCAGAGAACATTTCTGTACTATTTCTGGCAGGTGGTGACGTACTTAGCAGGCTGTGGCCTACAGAGCTGCCCCATGCTTCTGGCCAAAGGATACCCTGACGTCGGCTGGAACCCCATTGAAGGGGAACGCTACCTGTCCTTCCTGAGGTTTGCCGTCTTTGTGAACAGTGAGTCCCACATTTTTTTCATACCTTTTATACCCAGAGTAGCATGATCATGAATATATACAAGGAAAGGGATATTCTTTCCATTACCTCTTATTCAAAAATATAATAGATTCCACAGGTGTTTGGTGGTTGGCAAGAGAAATCTCAGGGAGAATCAGGCCAGACAAGGACACAGAGTAGAATCCAATGAAGAGAGCATTGAGCCTTAGTCCCAGATCCAGCAAGAAACTCACTGCCTGAGGTTAGACTTGTCACCTCTCTGCACTATGAAAAGGGGCCTTATGGATATCATTGTTAATACCTCACTTGTTTCACAGAGCTAAATGCACATGTGCGTCTAGATCGCTAGACTGTGGTATGAATGGATGAGTGAGCAGATGGATGGATGAGTGAATGAATAAAATCAAGTGTGATGGAGTAGCTGTAAAAGATAACTAAACTCCTAGGAGAAAAAAATTGCTGTCGCAACCCTAAATATTATTCTTTGTAATACAATCTACCTCCCATTTATAGCGAATTCCAACACTACCAGAATTCTTTAGTTGCACCAGAATAATGTGCTGAGTATTATGTAAAGTAAGTGGGGTACTTTCTTGAAAACGAGCCTTGTCTCGTAAGAATTTTGTTATAATACTAATTCACTTGTATTGACATTATAGTTCCTTTCTGTTCTCTCAGTTCGGGGTTCCAGGCTAACAAACTGAACTAAGCAGGTTAGATGATCTCAAAGAGAGACTGCTAACACACAGTCATGCCAGTTGTTCTAAGTATAAGAATTTGTCTCAAAATATGTGGACATAATGTGATCATTATATTCCCATGTGCTTTTCTTGCTGTCTCTCTACCCTCTCATTTCACCTGCTTACTTTTCTTTACCGTACTATACTGTATTCTTAATATTTAAATGGAGTCTTTTCTCCTTGACCTGGTTAGATTGCAGGCCGTGAGGTGGCTGTGTTTTATTCCCCTGGGACCCACCCAGCCAGGTTCCTAATCAACTCTGCTTCTCTCTGTGTATTCATCACTACATCCTGTCTGTTTATCACCAGCTTTGCTAACCTCTGTTTTCTTCTCTCGAGGGCAGTTTTAGAGTATGCTCTAATAGCCTGATTCACTTTGTATGCACATGATCACAAATCCAGAATTAATACAGAGTTATTGTAGGAGTAAAGGAAATTTGTGAGTGTGTGAAGTGGATATTAAGAATTTATACAGCTCACCAAATTATGTAAATAGATCATTTGCAGACAAATTCGATTAAGGCAGGACCAATTTATTCATCTTGGTCACCTTCACAGTCAAGATCAAGAGCTTTTTGAGTCATTTTATGAGACCGTCTACCTGGATTGTGAAAGTAAAGGAATCCACTGACTCTTCTTCTACCCAGATTGCCTAAATTCTAACACTTGCTTTTGTGGATTAGGTACAACCATATTGAACTAAAGTCTAGACCAAAATGTTTGGTCCACCCCTTTTGCTTTCACATTATTTTGTATCTTTTCAATATATTTTCTGCACTACAATTTAATGCAATAAACTCTGGCATATTGGCCCATCGATAGAAATATATGTGAATTTTAGTTTAATGTTTATTTGTCTCTATAATAGCCATGTCTAGTTTTGGCAAAGGATGTCAGCTTCTCCTTTCAAAGAATTCTCAGTCTTTTAAGGGGAGCAGACATGGACAGAGATCACTACAATAAAAGTAAGCAGAGTAAGGCAGAGAGAGAGCACTGAACGGGTTCAAGAGGGGAAACTCACATCTTATTGAGGAGATCAGAAAAGGCCTACTGGAGGAGGTGATGTCAGAGATAAGCTTTGAAAGGTCAAGTTTCCAAATACATACATTCAGTTGAGGTGCCGCATGTACAGTGGCTCAAAGGCTAAAGCATACTGTGCTCAGGAAACCTAGTGCTGTTCTTTAAATGTGTCCTCTAAAAGCTTGTTTTAGAAACATAATCCTGAGAGATGGGAGATGGGGCCTAATTGGAGGTGTTGGTTCATGAGGACTCTATCTTCATTAATGGATTAATGTCCATTATAAAAGAACTTGAGGCCACGAGTTCAATATCTTGCTTTCTTGTGCACACTGTCTTGCCATGTGATGCCTTCTGCCATGTTATGATGCAGCAAAAGGGCCCTTACCACGTGCACCTTCTTGATCTTGGACTTGCCAGCCTCCAGAACCAGGATCCGAATAAACCTCTATTTTTTATAAATTACCTAGTTTTTGATATTCTGTTATAGCAGCACAAAACAGACAAAGATATCCAATGATCTGTCAGTCCAGAGGGTAGATGCATGGATGGCAGTGGTAACACATGAGGTTTAAACGGTAGGTGGTTATAATGGGGAAAACCTAAATGCCAAGTTGAAAAGTTTAGTATTGATTCAGTGTGTAGAGAACTGCAAAACTTTTAACAGAAGAGAGACTGATGGGTTGATACCCACTCATGGGTTCTGTGCTCAGGTTGGAATAATGAGTTTCTAAATTATTATGGTGTTGGTAAAAATGGATTGAAAGAGATACATTTGAAAGAAATTAGAGATGGAATTCACAGGACTGAATTAGGCCATTCTTACTTTGCTATAAAGAAATACCTGAGACTTGGTAATTTATTAAGAAAAGAGGTTTAATTGGCTCACAGTTCTGCAGGCTTTACAAGAAGCATAGTGCTGGTATCTGCTAAGCTTCTGGTGATGCTTCAGGGAGCTTCCAGTCATGGCAGAAGGCAAAGGTGGAATAGGCATGTCATGTGGTGAAAGCAGGCGGAAGAGAGGGATAGAATGGAGGTCGGGAGGTGCTACACACTTTTTCATTTTTCTTTTCAAGACAGAGTCTCACTTTGTTGCCCAGGCAGCAATCTGAGCTCACTGCAGCCTCGACCTCCCAGGCTCAAGCAATCCTCCCATCTCAGCCTTCCAAGTAGCTAAGACTACAAGCATACACCACCACACCTGGATAATATTTTTGTGTTTTAGATAGATGGACTTTCACTATGTTGCTTGGGCTGGTCTCAAGCTCCTGGGCTTGAGTGATCTGCCCACCTTGGCCTCCCAAAGTGCTGGGATTACAGGCATGAGTCACTGCGCCCAGCCTACACACTTTAAGTGACCAGATTTCATGGGAATTCACTATTATGCAGACAGCAACTAGCCATAATTCAAACACTTTCTATCAGGCCTTGCCTCCAGCACTGAGGATTACAATTCAGCATGAGATTTGGGCAGGGACAAATATACAAGCTATGTCATTCTGCCGCTGGTCCCTCCCAAATCTCCTGTGTTTCTACTTGCAGAATACAATCATGCCTTCCCAATAGTTCCCCAAAGTCTTAACTCATTCTGGTATTAGCTCAAAAGTCCAAAGTCTCATGTGAGACAAGACAAATCCCTTCCACCTATAAGCCTTTAAAATCAAAAAGAAGTTTGTTACTTCCAAGATACAATGGAGATATAGGCATTGGGTAAACTTTCTCCTTTCAAAGGGGAGAAATCTGCTAAAAGAAAGGAGCTGCTAGCCGGGCATGGTGCCTCACACCTATAATCCCAGCACTTTGGGAGGCCGAGGTGGGATCACCTGAGGTCGGAGTTCAAGACCAACCTGACCAATATGGAGAAACTCCTTCTGTACTAAAAATACAAAATTAGCCAAGCACAGTGGTGCATGCCTGTAATTCCAGCTGCTCGGAAGGGTGAGGCAGGAGAATTGCTTGTACTCAGGAGGCAGAGGTAGCGGTGAGCTGAGATTGTGCCATTGCCCTCCAGTCTGGGCAACAAAAGCAAAATTCTGTCTCAAAAAAAAAAAAAAAAAAAAAGAAAGAAAGAAAGAAAGAAAGAAAGAAGGAAGGAAAGAAAGGAGCTGCTGAACCCAGACAAGTTGGGAACCCAGCAGGGCGGTCGTTAAATGTTAAAGCTCCAAAATGATGTCCTTTGACTCTGTGTCCCACATCTAGGGCACACTTGTGCAAGGGGTGAGTTCCTAAGGCTTTAGGCAGCTCCACCCCTGTGGCTTTGCAAGGTTCAGCCCCTGTGGCTACTCTCACAGGTTGTTGAGTGCCTGTAGCTTTTCCAGGTTCAGGGTGCAAACTGCCCAGTGGATCCACCATTCTGTGGTCTCGAGGGTGATAGCCCCTTTCTCACAGCTCCACTAGGCAGTGCCCCAGGAGGGACTCTGCATAGAGCATCCAAACTCACATTTCCCCTCTGTACTGCACTAGTAGAGGTATTCTGTGGGGGCTCCACTTCCATAGCAGGATTCTGCCTGGGGACCCAGCCTTTTCCATACATCATTTGAAATCTAGGTGGAGGCTGACAAGTGTTCTCCACTGTTGCATTTTGCACACCTATAGGCTTAACACTACATGGAAACTGCCAAGACTTACAGCTTGCATTCTCCAAAGTGGCAGCCTGAGCTATAGCTGGGCCCATTTCAGCCACAGCTAGAGCTGGAGCAGCCAGGATATGTAGGGAGCAGTGTCATGAGGCTGCCCTGGGCCTGGCCCACAAATTAATTCTTCCCTCCTAAGCCTCTGGGTCTATGATGGGAGAGGCCGCCATGAAGATCTCTGAAATGCCTTTGAGACCTTTTTCTCATCTTGGATATTAGCACTTGGCTCCCTTTTAGTTATGCAGATATCTCTAGTAAGTAGTTGCTCCATATCCCACTTGATTTCTTCTTCTGAAAAAGCTTCTTTCTCTGCCACATGGCCAAGCTGCAAATTTTCCAAACTTTTACACTCTGCTCTTGTTTAAATATGATTTCCAACTTTAAGTCATTTCTTTGTTTTCACATCTGAACATAGGTTGTTAGAAGCAGCCATGCCACTTCTTGAACACTTTGCTGCCTAGAAATTTCTTCCACCAGGATACCTTAGGTCATCACTCTCAAGTTGATACTTCCACAGATCCCTAACGCACAAACAGAATGCTGCCAAGTTCTTTGCTAAGGCGTAATATGCATGACCTTTTGGTCCACTTCCAATTAAGTTCCTCATTTCTACCAGAGACCTCCGAAGCTTGGACTTCACTGTCAGCATTTTGGTCATAACCATGTAACCAGTCTCCAAGGAATTCCAAACTTTCTGTTGTCGTCTTCTTCTCAGCCCTTCAAATGCCTTCAATCTCTGCCACCTACCCAGTTCCAAAGCTGCTTCCACATTTTCAGGTATCTTTATAGCAATGCCCCACTCTTTGGTACAGATTTTTTCAGTATTAGGCCATTCTTGTATTGATATAAAGAAATGTCTGAGACTGGGTGATTTATTAATAAACTGTAACAAGAACTGAATGGCAATGATGGTGGCTGAGCCTAGGTATGTTGAGAGAAAAGGAACAGAGATCACACTGAAGCTTAGGGAATTGAGGGTAGAAAGAAAGAAATAAGGATGTCAGAAGAAGCAAAATGGTTTGAGATGGAAGGTAATAAGCTTGGCTTGGGTCATATCATATTGATTTTTCTGTTCACAGTACCCATTTTGAGATACCCCTAATTGAATTTATAGGATAGAAATCAATCAACAGATTAGAACTAAGTAGATTTGCAGTCCACAGTAGGTTGAGACAAGCAAAGGCATGAAAAGAAAAATATGGAGGGTATGAAGAAGAAAAATGAGAATATTTCTGAATACTTACAGGAGGAGGAACAGTGGCTCAATCGCAAAATGATACGGAAGAGTTTGGGCTGGAGAATGGAGTATCTTGGGTTCAAATTTGGCTCTATCATTTACTGGTTGTATCAATTTAAGCAAGTTAGTCAAAATTAACTGGCCTCAGTGCTTTTTTATATGTAAAACAGAGATAATAATATGTGCCTCACAGAGTCGTGAGGCTTCAATGAAATAATCCATAGAAAACTCAGGTTAGCCCAGTGCCAGAAACCTTATAAACTTGTAGTTATGATAGTTGTTCATGATCTTTATGAGAGTGGTAAGGGCATTTAACATGGGAAAACTGTAATGCATTTCTTTGGGATCCGAAAGCCCTTTATAAGTCCTTATGTCTAAAAGGTTATTAAAAAGGACTTTCTGGATACTTTTGTGGCCTCTGCTCAGCAATGAAAGATAAAAGTGATATAAGGAGTCATGGCAGATGATAGGGGTATTCCTGGTGGGTGATGGTAGATTGTGATAGATGATGGTAGAGATTATGATGGGTGATAGGGTTGTTCATGGTGGGGAATGATGAGTGGTATGGGGGTTCTGATAGTGGGTGATGAATGTTGATGATAGTGATGGTGGAATATGATAGTTGGTCAGTGGTTATGGTGGGTTGTAGGGTGATAAAGGTGGGTGGTGGTTAGTGATGGTAGACATGGTAATAGTGGGTGGTGGATGGTGATGATGGGATATGATGGTTGGGTGGTGCGTGGTCATAGGAGTATGGTGAATGATGGTGAGTGATGATGGGGGCAGTGAGGATTGTGGTAAGGATGCAAACAGCTAACACTTATTGGGCATTTACCATGTGCCAGGCACTCTTTAAAACACTTTGACATATATTAAATTATATGACAATCCAGTGAGGGAAGCATCTTAGTCTGTTCAGGCTGCTTAACAAAATACCATAGACAAGGTAGCTTATAAACAGCATAAATTTATTTCTTACACTTCTGAAAGCTGGGAAGTCCAGGATCAAGGTGCTGGTAGATTCAGTGTCTGGTGAGGTTTCCTGGTTCATAAATGGTGGCTTCTCATTGTGTTCTCACATGGTGGAAGGGGAAAGGCAGCTCTCTGGGGCCTCTTTTATAATGGCACAAATCCCATTCATGAGGGCTCTGCCCTTATAACAATCATCCACCAAATGCCTAATCCCGTCATCTTGAAGGTTAAGATTTCAACATATGAATTTTGGAGGTTCGGGGGACACAAATACTCAAACCATAGCAAGTGGGTACAGTTATCTTCGTATTATAGATGAAGACCCTGAAACTTTAAGTAAATACCTTGCCCAGTAGAAAGTAAAGCCAGAAATTGAACCAAAGCAGTTTGACTCCAGAGGCCAAACTTTATTTGAACTATTGTGCGCTATTGTCTTCCTGTCTCCCTAATAAACAAGGAGAAACAACATTTTCTCCTTTTAGTTTGTCAAAAATTGTGGTTTTTAATCACTGGTTCTAATTTAAAATTTTTTCAGCCAAATCTAAAGCTTATTATATATCAAAATAATGGAATTAGAAAACTCTTGGTAACATAATTTTACTATTATTTCTTAATGTTTGTAGTCCATCTTCTTAAATAATACTTATCTTTAAGAAAACGTTTTAAGGCATATAATTTGCTTCACTTTATTAGCTGTTGAGAATCCTTGGGTTGTGTTTAACTCTGGAAGTAATGAAGTCAATAAGCTTCTATTTTCCTGGCAGTTGCAGACACTGTAGCCAGGCTAAACAGAGATGTGTTTGGATTAAGCCCTTCCTATTGTAGATTCTGAGAAGGAAAAGATTTATCCACTAGAAAAAGGGAAAATTTATCTCATGTTTTCCTAGAGTCCTTGGAATGTTTCAGCGATATCTTCCCCAGACTACAAACTTAGTTTAAGGAACATATCTCCTAGCTTTGCTGAACCTGCTTTCCTAGGTAGATTTATTATCAATGAACATAACTTGGGCATCCATCATGTGATATGTGAAGAGTCTGAGAGGGGCTGTGAAGCATGATGCTCTAGAATCCTGCCCAGAAGTCACTTCCTGCAACTCAAAGAAACAGAAAATCCAAGTAGAGTGATCAGAAACATGTGGAGTAATTACTAAAAACTTCATAATCAACCGCACCTACCTACATAGTGACACGTGGGACTGTTGGCATGCCAAAATAGTGGTGTTTATTGGAATGTGGTAGAATTAATCAAGGAATGCATGAGGAAGAAGGCAGGTGTTTAATAACATCTTGAAATAAATGGATATAGTTTATCAAAGTCTTACAGGGAGAGCATACAGATAGACTTGTGCTGGGAGACATACATCTTTTAGGGTTGAGACTACCAAGTGTCATCTTAGTTTTGAAGGACATTAAGAATCATCTGGTTTATTTCTGTCCTTATATCCATGTTTTTAGAGTCAGAAAGGGTATATTAATCATTCTTCAGTGTGACTGGTACTAGAATAGACATGGTTAGGAGTAAATGTGTGAGACATAGTTTTGTTCTCAAATTTATAGTACAGTTGAAATGATTCAGCAAACTCTTGAAAAATGAACCAATGGCAAAAGATTTAAACAACCATTGAAGACAATTAGGAACACCATTGCAATGCTGCACTCAGGAGACACTTCGTGCTAGTGATAAGAAGGTGGAATATAAGGTACATTTGAGATATGGCTGTTTGCAGTTGGATACTTAACATCTGGGTTACACCTTTGTACTAACTGTAAGGTATCTTAGTCCATTTATGCTGCAGTAACAAAATACTTGAGACTGGATGATTTATAAAGACAGAAATTTATTTCTCACAGCTCTGAAGACTGGGAAGTTCAAGAACAAGGCACCAGCAAGACTGATGTCTGGGGAGGGCTGCTTTCTGCTTCCAAGATAGTACCAATGTTGCTGCATCCTCTGGAGAGGAGGAACACTGTGTCCTCACATGGCAGAATTAGTTGAAGGGCAAGAGAACATCCCTTCAATCTTAAACCCTTTTATAAGGGTACTTATCCCACTGGTGAGGGCAGAGATCCTTATAACTTAATCACCTCCCAAAGGCCACACTTCTTAATACTATTTGATACGGTTTGGATGTTGTCTCCTCTAAATCCTATGTTGAATTGTCATCCTGAATGTT
Organism: Alouatta palliata; assembly: GCA_004027835.1. Classification (NCBI taxonomy): domain Eukaryota; kingdom Metazoa; phylum Chordata; class Mammalia; order Primates; family Atelidae; genus Alouatta; species Alouatta palliata. The sequence goes on along the minus strand of PVKV010012104.1, from coordinate 40,850 downwards.
GGAGATGGGCCTGGTGGGAGGTGTTGGGATCATGTGATCAGATCCCTCGTGGCTTGGTGCTGTCTTCACTCTAGTGAGTTCTCAGAAGCTCTGGTTGCTTAAGTGTGCGGTACCTCTCCCCAACTCCTTCTCTCATTCTCTCCATGTGAGACACCTGCTCCCTCTTCACCTTCCACCATAAGTAAAACCTTCCCAAGGCCTCACCAGAAATCAAGCAGTTGCTAGCACCATGCTTCCTGTATAGCCTGCAGAATCATGAGCCAATTAAACCTCTTGTCTTTATAAATTACCCAGCCTCAGGTAGTTCTTTATGGCAAGGCAAGAATGGCATAATATACTGTTGCATTAGGGATTAAGTTTCAACATAAATTTTGGAGGGGGCACCATCATTCAAACCATAGCATAAAACATGTACAATCTTGCATACTCCACCTTCTTCATTCTCCCATTGGACTTCCTGGAATCTCTATACCTGAGAAAAGGAAAAGAAACCTGTCATAGGCAGGAAAAGGGCTTATAGAGACAAAGGCAAAGAAATGTGCCTCCATCTGTAAAAATTTCAAGTGAAGCAGCATCAAAGCCCAGAAATAAGTAGTCAAAGCACTACCAGTAATAGAAAATAAATTCCTCAACTGAAGAAGACAGTGGCAAACCTAGGCCCAGAGCACCAAAATAAGGAAAGCTGGCTGGGGTGAAAGGATGTCAACCACATTCTTTTTACCCTACATGAATCTCTCCACAGCTTCCCTCCAAGGCCCCTGTGGAGTTCCACTGGTAGTGGTAACTGAGTATCTTGGCAGTGAACTCAAAAGTCCAGAACCTACTTAATATATGTATGTGGGTTTCATCAATCATTTCATTGATAAGAGTAGCAAATGAAGCCTGATACTTCAATAAAACTGTGGAATGAAGCTGAATAAAACAAAAAAAAATCTGCTTCATCAACATTATTCACACGAAATGGCAGTATCGTGAGCCTCGTACTCATCAAAGTTTCTTCAGCTTATGGAGAATGCCCATATTTAACAGGTTGGGCTCTGTTTTGTCAGAGCACATCTGAATTCTGATTCCAGGTTTCTATGGCATTCAAGTTTTATTTTGCATATGTCATGAAAAAAAACCACATAGACTCAAACTTTAGACACATGGGCAAAATTTTAGCACAATTCTGTGGTTAAATACTGGTCTTCAACGTATCTGGGCTACACTGTGCCAGTCCACCCTGCATGGTTCATGCAGTCCCTTGACTTTGAATTCCATGTACACACTGATGATCCCCAAATGTACTTTGCCAGCTTTGTTCTCTTCCCTGAGCCCCAGACTTGTATATCCTGGATATCTACTTGGTATGTCTACTTGGAGGTCTAACATGCATCTTAAATTTTGTACATCTTAAACTTAAGTATGTAATTACCACCCCAAATCTGTTCTTCCCTGAGGACTCCCATCTCTCTAGCTTCACCAACCTTTCAGATACTCAAACTAAGTCTGGAGAGCATCCTTGTGTCAGCTTTTTTCCTTAACCCCACATAGTGCATCAGCAAGGTCTGTTGATTCAGCATCTAAAAGATACCTGAAATCTATCTTTTCTCCATCTCCACTGGCTACATCCTACTCCAAGTTGTTATTATCTTATACCTGGACCATTGTAGTTGTATGGGAACTGAATTCCCTCCTTCTACTCTCACTCCTATCAGCCTGCATCTGCTACATGATAAATAACTTCACAATCTCAAAGGCATAAAATAAGAAGCATTCATTCTTACATATTTGCAAGGTGGTGGGAAAGCTCTGTGGCAGGTCCACAGGTCTGCTGGGTGGCTTTGTTCCACCAGTCTCATTCCGGGCTTCAGGCTTGACTGTCCTATTGACCTCTTGTCTGCTATTTCTAGATCAGTTACTAGCATGTAGTATGGACTCAATGGATAGTTGAATTAATTAGTAAATGGACAAACAATTCCTGGTTTGCTCTCTGTGCTATCACAGTGGTTTATAGACACATCCCCAGTTCATCCCTTCCCAGGCTGGAGGGCCCTGAAAAGAAGATGGTATGTCTTTACCATTTGGAATCACTTAGTTCATCCATGTTGCCTGGCACCATATCAAAGATGTCATTTAGCAAAAAGAGGTGTCAGATACTGGCCATTACCCTGCCATGTGATTCTCTTAATTAACTAAATGAGAGTGTCAGTATATTCGTTCATGCTGGAGCCCCATGCTCTCTCTTACTGAGTAGGACTTGCTTGGGAATATGTTTCTTTTCTTTAGGACTAATTGAAATCTGAGGAAATAGATGATGCAGGGTCTTATAAACAGAGGCTAGTAATTGCCTGGGATAATGCAACAATGGGTCGCCACCTTTGGTTTTCCATCTAATCATTTCAGGTCTCTACCTTGAGTCTCAATGCAGTCTATTGATTTATTGAAGAAATATATTTTTTGAATGCTCATGATATGTCACATGTTAGCAAGACCCTTGAGCACACAGTGTTAAATAATTCAGACATGAGACCCTGTTCTTATGGAGTGTACAGTCTAGTGGGAAAAGCAGGCGCAAAGGAAGAGGACGAGGTGTTAGAGAGGAACAGGTCCTTGGGGGATCCTATGTTTAGGCTCCTCCTGAAGGATGAAACGGAGTTACCTGGATTGAGGGTTTACATCGAAAGAATGGGAAGAAAAACAGAGTTCCAGACACTGGAACTTTAAAACAGGAACTATAGTTAGAACACAGAGAGTGAGAAAAGTGATGTCCTGAAGATTAAATAATTGCATTCCTGATAACTGTCCTGTGGCAAGTATGACTGTTTTACCAGGGTAAAATGGGAGAGTCATTTGCATTTCCATCCAACTGTTCAGGAATGTCAAAAAGGAAACAGTAACATGAAGACAGTGTTGAAGCCTTTGAAGAAAGGCACTGTGAACATTCATGCTGTTACTGAGCTCATTATTCATTTTAGAACTCAAGCAAAAAACATTGTTGCAAGCCCTTGGGGGAAAACTAGTTTACCTCAAATCTCTCTCTCTTCCTTGAAAAAAAAGCCCTCAAGGTCAATGTCTAGCTTCACCACAATGGATTTGGTTAGCAGTCAGGCTTGCTGAGCTACAGGTAATTAGGAAGAGAATGTCTCTCCCTTCTAATCATGCCATCCTCTTTGCCTTGGGAAGTCTTTGGAAATTCTTTTCCTTGGTCCCTGTCTAATTAGCAGCAATGGTTGCACTTTAGCTCCTTCCTCTTGCAGAGTGTGCTCTTGGTTCTCCGCAGATGTCCACAATTCAGTAATCAAGGGCTGGCTTCCTGGGTCACTTGCAGGAGCAGACCCAATTAGTTCAGTTCTGAAGGCCTGAGACTCAGATAAAATAAGGCTAATTGGGCAAATGAATTTCAATCGCAAGCTCAATGTAGAACTCACAGTCTGGTTTTTCAACCTCTGCAATATTGTGGTGTTACATCCCACCAACTTCATGATGCCAATCACTGTGGGAAAGGCTAAGTTAAATTCAACATGCTGGTAAAATCAATGGCTGACCCACAAGCATTTCTACCAAGTAACTGAAAGAATCAGAGTATAGTATTTAAATAAGTTTAAATAAGTTTGATTAACAGAGTTGAGTGTTTTCCTCCATTTTTGATATTTAAAATTTCAGCGTTTTAGCTTTATTATTCTTACAGTAAAAAATAACAACTGAGAGGTCTGATGTATGTGCTACCAAAAACGATTCGAAAGTAATGAACTGCGAGATACATCTGTGTATGAGAGCCTAGGTTCTCCTGGTGCTTTTCTGTAAGTATCCCTCCTGTGAGTAAACTCTACTCAGTGTAAATGATAGGTTCAAGAGATAAGAGGTCATGGTAGCATTTGGCATCATACTCTTCTCCAAGGTTCTCTACAAACTGTCCAGTGTCTCTCAACCTCTCCTTGGTTTCTCTTTTTCCAGAATATGCTGATTCTTTCCACCATCCAATTATGATAATTTTACCCTTTTAGTATCTCCTGAGAATTTTCTTCACATGGATTCTGGTTTAATAAAAACTGATTCTTTTTTGATGTATGATACATTGGATAGAACTTGAAGGCAAACTTCTTTACAAAATGTTAGACTCTTGAAGGATTGAGCTATAAAACCGTGAAGGGAAGCTGATGAGCTCTTTAAATTCAGTTTAATAAAATTTTTTCTGGATCAAATTACACAGCTCTAAAACTTAAGAGTGGGACTTGCTTACAATCTTGGAGGTTACCCACAGTGCAAAAGCTTGAGTGATAAAAGAGGATGTCAGCAAGCTAAGCTCTAGGACAGGACGATACCTGTGGTCTGAGGTAGACTTTTCAGGGCTGTGAGACACATTCAGTATGTTCAAGATTGAGTGTGGTGTGAGAGGTGAGCCTGAGTTAATTTCAAGTATTCATACAGCAAGCTCGGCCGCCAGCCCACCCTTGTTCCTATTCCTCTGAGCATCATGGGAAGAATCTCTGCATCTGAGTCAGACTAATAGAAGCACTCTAAAACTAGGCGGAGCATGCACGTATGAATAGAAGAAAGAGCCAGTGAGATTGTGCGGTCTGCATACTTACACAGTGATGAGCTGGAACAAGAAGTTAGGTTTTCTGGGTTCTCATTCAGAAGCTCTGCCAGGGTGTGGTAGCTCACGCCTGTAATCCCAGCACTTTGTGAGGCCAAGGCAGGAGGATTGCTTGAGCCCAGGAGTTTGAGACCAGCCTGGGCAACATAGTGAAACCCTGTCTCTACAAAACATACAGCAACAACAACAACAGTTAGCTAGTTGTGGTAGCATGTGCCTGTAGTCTCCGCTACTCAAGAGGCTGAGGTGGGAGGATCACTTGAACCCCAGAGGATGAGGCTGCACTGAGCTGGGATCACACCACTGCATTCCAGCCTGGCTGACACAGCCAGACCCTGCCTCTTAAAAAAGAATGCTTTACTCACAGCACTTCTAAGTCAATTCATAAAAGTTTTTATTAAATAGAACTTAAACTGCTAAGATGGTTTTAAAATATGTCTATAAATTCTTTGATGCTCCTCTCTCGAAAATACAGAGCCTAATTCTCCCTTTACATACGAGCTGGACTTAGCGACTCACTTCTAATGAATAGGATATAACAGAGTGACAATAAGTGACCAGGTTATTAAAGGTAGCTTGGCTTCTGCTTTACCGTCCTTCTGGACAATTTGTTCTGTGGGAAGCCAGCTGCCACATCATGAGAACACTCAAGCAGCCCTGTGGAGAGGTCAACATGGTGAGAAACTGAAGCCTCCACCCAACATCCAGTATGCAGCTGAGACCTCTTGCCAACAGTGTGTGAGTGAACGTGGAAGCTGATGCTCCAGTCCCAGACAGGCCTTCGGAAGATGGCAGCTGCCACCTCATGGGAGATCCCAAAGCAGGACCACGTAACTTAGGCACTCCAAAATCCCTGACCTATACAAATACTGTGAGTTAATAAATACTTATTGTTGTGGCCTGCCAATATTTGAGGTAACTTTTTGCGCAAGAATAACTAATACAACAGCTTATCACATTGTAACCTCTGTTATAGCTCAGTTCTTCAAGAAATGCCTAATGATTTTGTAGAAAAGTTTTTCTTCAAGATTCCAATACACAATATCAAAAAGTCTTGCCTTTGAATATTGGGTTCCGGGATAAATTCTCAGACACAAATTAGGTATCTCTCATGATTTCCTAGAAAAGTTTTTCTTTAGGCTTTAGTTGATACACAACCTCAAAAAAGTCTTGCCCTAGAGTCTTGGCTCAGAGATGAATTCTCAGATACAAATTACGACTTCATCTGAGACAGAGGTATGTTTTTATTAAGTTGTTTGAACAAGCTGCCAACCCACTTTTGGATATAAGTATTGGCTCTAAGAAAGAATGGCTATTCCTAAGTGTCCAGTTCTACCACTTAATCACTTCATCAGGAAATGAGACCCTATCTTCATTGTCTATGGTTCATCCAAAAATAAATGCCACAGAATACAATTATCCAACCTCTGCCTTCCTGAAGTGAAATAACCAATAAATCTTTACCAAGCAGATTCTTCATCTGGATACATGATTCCAGAAATGTCCTGAAGTCCATCCATACAAACCTGGCTATCCTGTATCAGCTTCTGACTCTATTATCCTAATACAGAGTATTAGGATAATATCTATTAGAGTAACAGAGTCAGAAGCTGATACATCATTTCTCCAAGTGTTAATTGAAACACACCAGTTCAAGTAACCATTTCACTTCCTTTCAAGGAAGAAAGCAGATTTGCATCCCCTCATTGAGGTAACAAAGATGTAAAGTTCTTCTGTTCTCTGAGTCACTTGTGAATGAATCAGTATTCCATGCTAGACTCAGCAGTTTATTAACTGCCCTCTGAGGGCCTAAATATATGCAAATAATCTCTACAGTACAAAATCCCAAGCTGAAGAGTAAAAATCTGCTTGTAATCGTTGATCTTCATACTTTAAATAAACAGATCCTGACCCAGTGTATCAAAGACACCTTTTTCTCCCTCAGTGTCAACTCCTAATCTTAACAGTAAATGAGGCTGGTTTGAGTGCAGTGATTGGGGTTTATGACTAATTGACCACAGTCCATTACAGAGTCCTTCTCTACTTCTACTGCTTACTTGACCAACCTAAACCAGGAAAAGAACATGTGATAAGCTGAACAAAATACTGTTCTCCCAGCCTCCTCAACTAGAAATAAATTCTGGGGCTGTCCTTTCCAATGAGAAGCAAACGATGCCTCTCTTCCTTTCCTTAGGTGAGAGTGTGGAAGAAAATGCAAGTGTTGTGGTCAAGCTGCTCATCAGACGCCCAGAATGCTTCGGCCCGGCCCTGCGGGGTGACGGGGGAGACGGGCTTTTGGCGGCCATGCAGGGTGCCATTAAGATCTCTGAGAACCCAGCGCTCGACCTCCCATCTCAAGGATACAAGAGAGAAGTGTAAGTGAATGGAGTTGCCTTCCAGCACGGAAACGGTTGGTGAGCTCTCAGATATTGTCGGTATATGGATGATTGAGGATGTAATGGAGAAAGCACATGCTCCTAACAGTTACAGCTAAAACCTTTACACTTCATCAAGCACAGCATTGTCTTGACTCTTCCATTAAGCCTGGTGATGAGTATCACCTTCACCCCCTTCCATGTTCTCTACTCTGCCCAGCACAGCTGGAAATCACAAAGAGGGCAAACTCCTGGCCTCCTTATAGCATCACCATGGGGTTGGAAGCTAAAAGGCCTGGACCAAGATTCTACTCCTTGTCTCATTTCAGCATGTTTCCTTCAGTATTTTGTCCCGTGGTGTCTCATCCCATATCTCATTTTTAAAAACAGATACTGCCTCTGATTCCTGTTCTAAAAGCAGGAGGACTAATCAAGAAATTGTTTTAATTCATTAAAAAAAAAAAAGCAAGCTGCAGAATGTGAAAAGTCACAGTGCTATAATGTTATTTAAATTTTAAGCAAATAGTTGGTTGATTATCTGATTGTCTTGTTACTTTCCCTTTATCATGTCTCATGATCATGTCACTTTCTTTATCACAGCCCTTACATTAGATCCTAGAATCCAGAGAGTGGGTATAACACAGTCCCAGAAACTCTTTGGACAGTTAGCTTTTTTCTTTGTCATCAGACCTGGTAGAGCTGGAAAGGACCCTAAACATAGGCTTTCCCAACTTCCTTGAGCAACATGAGAAAAAAACTGAGGCCTGAGGTCATATGACTTATTAGCAACAGAGCTAGGACAGGGACTGAGCCCTCCTGACTCCTGGTCTGATGTGCTTTCCATGTATCTTCCCTTCATAGGTAGGAAAAGGGAATGAATTGTTGGTAGGAGTTATGGTCTGATGAGCAGCTCATGTCGGTACTCATGCCTTAAGATTCATGGGATCCTGTGAATGTCATGGACAATTATTTAGGCTCCTTGAGTTTAATGAATGAAACCACCTTGTCAATTTCTGGAGGAAGATAAGGTTCCAGGGGAAAGGATGTGTGATAACAAGAAGAGCAGAGTGCTTCCCTATCAAGCAGCTATGTCTCCCAGCATGGCAGTGCTGCCAGCCTTCCTCACACCCACCCTCTGTTGGTTCTTTCAGCAGCACGGAGGACGATGAAGAGGAAGAAGAAATCGTGCACATGGGCAATGCAATTATGTCATTTTATTCCGCACTTATAGATCTACTGGGCCGCTGTGCTCCTGAAATGCATGTAAGTGATAGAGCTTTCAGAGAACAGTTTTTTTTTTTTATGCTTTAAGTTCCGGGGTACATGTGCAGAACATGCAGGTTTGTTACATAAGTATACATGTGCCACGGTGGTTTGCTGCAGCCATCACCCCATCATCTACATTAGGTATTTCTCCTAATGTTATCCCTCCCCTATCCCCCGACCACCTGCTATCCCTCCTCTATCCCCCAGCCCCTGCTATCCCTCCCCTAGGCCCCCACCCCTTGACAGACTCTGGTATATGATGTTCCCTTCCCTGTGTCCATGTGTTCTCATTGTTCAACACTCACTTATGAGTGAGAACATGTGGTGTTTGATTTTCTGTTTGGTGTTTTGTTTGTGTTTTCTTGGTCAATTTGCTGAGAATGATGGTTTCCCGCTTTTTCCATGTCCCTGCAAAGGACATGAACTCATCCCTTTTTATGGCTGCATAGTATTCCATGGTGTATATGTGCCACATTTTCTTTATCCAGTCTGTCATTGATGGGCATTTGGGTTGGTTCCAAGTCGCTGCAGTTAAGAACAGTGACACAATAAACATACGTGTGCATGCGGCTTTTTAACAGAAAGATTTATAATCCTTTAGGTATATACCCAGTAATGGGATTGCTGGGTCAAATGCTATTTCTACATCCTTGAGGAATCATCACACTGTCTTCCACAATGGTTGAACTAATTTACACTCCCACCAACAGTGTAAAAATGTTCCTATTTCTCAACATGCTCTCCAGCATCTATTGTCTCCTGATTTTTTAATGATCTAACTGGCATAAGATGGTATCTTAATGTGGTTTTGATTTGCATTTCTCTAATGATCAGTGATTATGAGCTTTTCTTTCATATGTTTGTTGGCTGCATAAATGTCATCTTGTGAGGAGTGTCTGTTTATATCTTTTGCCCACTTTTTAATGGGTTTGTTTGTTTTTTTCTTGTATATTCATTTAAGTTTTTTATAGATTCTGGATATTAGCCCTTTGTTGGATGGGTAGATTGCAAAATATTTTCCCCATTCTCTTGGTTGCCAGTTCACTCTAATGATAGTTTCTTTTGCTGTGCCAAAGCTCTTTAGTTTAATTAGATCCAATTTGTCTATTTTGGCTTTCGTTGCCATTGCTTTTGGTGTTTTAGTCATGAAGTCCTTGCTAATGCCTACATCCTGAATGGTATTGCCTAGGTTTTTTTCTAGCACTTTTATGGTGTTAAGTCTTATGTTTAAATCTTTAATCCATCTGGAGTTAATTTGTGTATAAGAAGTAAGGAAATGATCCAGTTTCAGTTTTCTGCATATGGCTAGCCAGTTTTCCCAACACGATTTATTAAATAGGGAATTCTTTCCCCATTGCTTGCTTTTGTCAGCTTTGTCAAAGATCAGATGGTGATAGATGTGTGGTGTTATTTCTGAGGCCTCTGTTCTGTTCCATTGGTCTATATCTCTGTTTTGGTACCAGTACCATGCTGTTTTGATTACAGTAGCCTTGTATAGTATAGTTTGATGTCAGGTAGCATGATGCCTCCAGCTCTTTTTTTTTTTTTTTTTTTTTCCCCTCCTAGAATTGTCTTGTCTATGTAGACTCTTTTTTGGTTTCTTATGAAGTTTAAGGTGTTTTTTTCCAATTCTGTGAAGAAAGGCAATTGTGGCTGGATGGGAATATCATTCAATTTATAAATTACTTTGGGCGGTATGGCCATTTTCACGATATTGATTCTTCCTGTCCATGAACATGGAACATTTTTTCATCTCTTTGTGTCCTCTCTTATTTTCTTGAGCAGTGGTTTGTAGTTCTCCTTGAAGAGGTCCTTCACATCCTTTGTTAGTTGTATTCCTAGGCATTTTATTTTCTTTGCAGCAGTTGTGAATGGGAGTTTGCTCATGATTTGGCTCTCTGTTAGTCTGTTATTGGTGTATAGGAATGCTTGTGATTTTTTCACATTAATTTTGTATCCTGAGACTTTGCTGAAGTTGCTTATCGGCTTAAGGAGATTTTGGGCTGAGAAAATGAGGTCTTCTAAATATACAATCATGTTGTCTGCAAATAGAGACAATTTGACTTCTTTTCCTAGTTGAATACCTTTATGTCTTTTTCTTGGCTGGTTGCCCTGACCAGAATTTCAAATGCTATGTTAAGTAGGAGTGGAGAGAGAGGGCATCCTTGTCTTGTGCCTGTTTTCAAAGGGAATGCTTCCAGTTTTTGTTCATTTAGTATGATATTGGCTGTGGATTTGTCATAAATAGCTCTTATTATTTTGAGATATGTTCCCTCAATACCTAGTTTATTGAGAGTTTTTAGCATAAAGGACTGTTGAATTTTGTTGAAGGCCTTCTTTGCATCTATTGAAATAATCATGTGGTTTTTGTCTTTGGTTGTGTTTTGTGATGGATTATGTTTACAGACTTGCATATGTTGAACCAGCCCTGTGTCCCAGGGATAAAGCCAAGTTGTTGATGATAAATAAGCTTTTTGACGTGCTGTTGGATTCGGTTTGCTGGTATTTTATTGAGGTTTTTTGCATCAATGTTCATCATGGATATTGGCCTGAAATTTTCTTTTTCAGTCGTGTCTCTGCCAGGTTTTGGTATCAGGTTGATGTTGGTCTCATAAAATGAGTTATGGAGGATTCCCTCTTTTTGTACTATTTGGAATAGATTCAGAAGGAATGGTACCAGCTCCTCTTTGCACCTCTGGTAGAATTCAGCTGTGAACCCGTCTGGTCCTGGACTTTTTTTGGTTAGTAGGCTATTAATTGCTGCCTCAATTTCAGACCTTGTTATTGGTCTATTCAGGGATTCAATTTCTTCCTGGTTTGTAAGTGTCCAGGAATTTATCCATTTCTTCTAGATTTGTTGGTTTATGTGCATAGAGGTGTTTGTAGTAATTTCTGAGGGTAGTTTGTATTTCTGTAGGATCGGTGATGATAGCCCCTTTATCATTTTTTATTGCATCTATTTGATTCTTCTCTCTTTTCTTCTTTATTAGTCTGGCTGGCAGTCTATTTTGTTGATCTTTTCAAAAAACCAGCTCCTGGATTCATTGGTTTTTTGCAGGGTTTTTTGTGCCCCAATCTCCTTCGATTCTGCTCTGATCTTAGTTATTTCTTGTCTTCTGCTAACTTTTGAATTTGATCTTGCTCCTCTAGTTCTTTTAATTGTGACATTAGGGTGTCAATTTTAGATCTTTCCTCCTTTCTCTTGTGGGCATTTAGTGCTATAAATTTCCCTCTAAGCACTGCTTTAGCTGTGTCCCAGAGATTTTGGTACATTGTGTCTCCATTCTCATTGGTTTTAAGGAACATCTTTATTTCTGCCTTTATTTCATTATTTATCCAGTAGTCATTCAGGAGAAGGCTGTTCAGTTTCCATGTAGTTGTGCGGTTTTGAGTGACTTTTTAAATTCTGAATTCTAATTTGATTGCACTGTGGTCTGAGAGATGGTTTGTTAGGATTTCCATTCTTTTGAATTTGCTGAGGAGTGTTTTGCTTACGATTATGTGGTCAGTTTTAGAATAAGTGCAATGTGGTGCTGAGAAGGATGTATATTCTGTGGATTTGGGCTGGAGAGTTCTGTAGATGTCTATTAGGTCCACTTGGTCCAGATCTGAGATCAAGTTCTGGATATCCTAGTTAATTTTCTGTCTCTTTGATCTGTCTAATACTGATGGTGGGATGTTAAAGTCTCACACTATTATTGTGTGGGAGTCTAAGTCTCTTTGTAGGTCATTAAGAACTTGTTTTATGTATGTGGGTGCTCCTGTATTGGGTGCATATCTATTTAGGATAGTTAACTCTTCTTGTTGCATTGATTCCTTTACCATTATGTAATGTCCTTCTTTTGATCTTTGTTGGTTTGAACTCTGTACTGTCAGAGACTAGGATTGCAATCCCTGCTTTTTCTTTTCTTTTTTTTTTTTTTTTTTTTTTTTTTTTTTTTTTTTTTTTTTTTTTTTTTTTTTTTTTTTTTTTTTTTTTTTTTTTTTTTTTTTTGCTCTCCCTCTGCTTGGTAAATTTTCCTCCTTCCCTTTATTTTGAGTCTATGTGTATCTTTGCATGTGAGATAGGTCTCCTGAACACAGCATACTGATGGGTCTTGACTCTTTATCCAATTTGCCAGTCTGTGTCTTTTGATTGGGGCATTTAGCCCATTTACATTTAAGGTTAATGTTGTTATGTGTGAATTTGATTCTGCCATTTTGATGCTAGCTGGTTGTTTTGCCTGTTGGTTTATGCAGTTTCTTCATAGTATCAATGGTCTTTATAATTAGGTATGTTTTTGCAGTGGCTGGTACTGGTTATTCCTTTCCATGTTTAGTGCTTCCTTCAGGAGCTCTTATAAGGCAGGCCTGTTGGTGACAAAGTCTCTCAGCAGTTGCTTGTCCATAAAGTATTTTATTTCTTCTTTGCTTATGAAGCTTAGTTTGGCTAGATAAGAAATTCTGAGTTGAAAATTATTTTCTTTAAGGATGTTGAATATTGGCCCCCACTCTCCTCTGGCTTATAGGGTTTCTGCCAAGAGATCCACTGTGAGACTGATGGGCTTCCCTTTGTGGGTAACCTAACCTTTCTCTCTGGCTGCCCTTCCTTCATTTCAACCGTGGTGAATCTGATGATTATGTGTCTTGGGTTTGCTCTTCTGGAGGAATATCTTTATGGTGTTCTCTGTATTTCCTGAATTTGAATGTTGGCCTGCCTTGCTAGGTTGGGGAAGTTCTCCTGGATAATATCCTGAAGAGTGTTTTCCAACTAGGTTTTATTGTCCCCATCACTTTCAGGTACTCTGATCAAACATAGATGTGGTCCTTTTACATAATCCCATATTTCTTGGATGCTTTGTTAATTTCTTTTCACCCTTTTTTTCTCTAATCTTGCCTTCTTGCTTTATTTCATTGAGTTTATTTTCGATCTCTCATATCCTTTCTTCTGCTTGATTGATTGAGCTATTGAAACTTGAGTGTGCATCTCAAAGTTCTCATGCTGTGTTTTTCAGCTCCATCAAGTTGTTTATGTTCTTTTCTATGTTGGTTATTCTAGTTAGCATTTCGTCTAACCTTATTTCAGGGTTCATAGTTTCCTTGCATTAGGTTAGAACATGCTGCTTTAGCTCAGAGAAGTTTGTATTTCCCCACCTTCTGAAGCCTACTTCTGTCAGTGCGTCAAACTCATTCTCCATCCAGTTTTGTTCCCTTGCTGGTGAGGAGTTGTGATTCCTTGGAGGAGAAAGGTGTTCTGGTTTTTGGAGATATCATCTTTTTTGTGCTTGTCTCATCCCATCTTTGTGGATTTTTCTACCTTTGGTCTTTGAAGTTGGTGAGTTTTGAAAGGGGTCTCTGAGTGGATGCCCTTTCTGTTGATGTTAAAACTATTCCTTGCTGTTTTTTCGTTTTCCTTCTAACAGGCCCCTCTTCCGCAGGTCTGCTGGAGCTTGCTGGGGGTCTACTTCAGACCCTGCATGCCTGAAAATCACCCGTGGGGGCTGTAGAACAGCAAAATTAGCTGCCTGTTTCTTCCTCTGGTAGCTTCATCCCAGAAGGGTACCTGCCAGATACCAGCCAGAGCTCTCCTGACTGAAGCGTCTCCCAGTCAGGATACAGGGGGATACTGGGCTGAGCCACTTGAAGAGGCAGTCTGTCCCTTATCAGAGCTCAGGTGCTGTGCTGGGAGATCCGTTGCTCCCTTCAGAGCTGCCAGGCAGGGACGTTTAAGTCTGCTGATGCTGAATGCATAACTGCCCCTTTTCCCAGGTGCTCTGTCCCAGGAAGGTGGAGGCTTTATTTATAAGTTCCTAGTGGGCTGCTGCCTTTTTTCAGTGATGCCCTGCCCAGCAAGAAGGGAGCCTAGTCACGGTCTGCCTGCAGAGGCCTTCCTGAGCTGCTGTGGGCTCCACCCAGTCACTGTGTAAACTTCCAGGTGACTTTGTTTACACAGGTGAGGTTAAAATCGCCTAACCAAGCCTCAGCAATGGCAGATGCATCTCCCCCCAGTGGATCTTAGCTTGCTGGTGTTCATGGGGGTGGGACCCGTCAAGCCAGATCACTTGGCTCCCTGGCTTCAGCCTCCTTTCTCAGGGGAATGAGTGATTCTGTCTCACTGGGATTCCAGACTCCACTGGGCCATGAGAAAAAAAAAAAAATTGCTGCGGCTAAAGTGGCCACCCAGTTTTGTGCTGGAAACCCAGAGTGCTGGTGTTGTAGGTACGGGAGATAATCTCCTAGTCTGTGGATTGTGAAGACTGTGGGAAAAGCACAGTATCTGAGCCAGAGTGCCAGAGTGTCAGAAAAAGTCCCTAAGGGCTTCTTTTTGCTAGGAGAGGGAGTTCTCCAGCCCCTTGTGCTTCCCAGGTGAGCCAACGCCTCACTGGGCTGCCTTGACTCACCCTCATTGGGCTACACCCACTGTCTAACCAGTCCCAATGAGATGAACCTGGTACCTCAGTTGGAAATGCGTTCACTGGCCTTCTGCATTGTTCTGTCTGGGAACTGTGATTTGGAGCTGTTGCTATTCAGCCATCTTGCCAGAAATCCCTACGAACAGTTTTGAGAAGCCTGCACCAAGAACACTATAGATTCCCAGAACCTCATTTCTTCCTCTGTCTCTGGCATTTGCTATCATGCCTTTTTCTAGGTCTGTTTTAGCTTACTTCAAAAGTAGTTTCCACCTCTGATACCTGACTCTGCTGCTTTCTAGGGAGGGACTCCTGGGTAGATCCTTGTCTTGTGTGATTTCTCCATGGCACTGGCTGAGTATATCCTCTGCCCACTTTGTTTCAAAAGCCTCCCAGAATTATGTTTTGGCATGCCTCACTTTGGACAAAATGAGAGTATCTTGATTCTGGATCATGGCCGTCAGGACGCTCCATGTGGAAAATCCCTTTCCTGATGACTGTGGCATTAGGCCCCAGGAACACAGACTCTTCCTGTGGATGGTGTTTGACTTTTCACCCAGAGGTAGGGCTTTGCAAACATCACAAGGCATCGTTCTGTTTTATGAGATGTCTTCTCAGACTTAGTTTTGAACTAAAAATTACAGTCTTTTCCTTTCCTTTTTCACCTCTGCTGAGGGCTGAAACAGTAAGCCTTATTTTATATAAGGCCTGACATCATAAGGGAGGAAATAGCTGCTTTCCATATGAAAAGCAACTCTAAATCTTGATAAGGGAGGCTGATCTGAATTCCTAGGATTCCAGTTCCTCATATGATAAATGAGCCTCACCCACGTAGGCCTGTCTTTCCATTTCTGTGCCTTTACGCAAATGCAGGAAACTTGGAGCCCAGAAAACACTAGGGTGTTGTACAGTCTTGGTGGGGGTGGGGAGGATCAGGGACCCCTGTGTGTTCACAATCTAGTTTTCCTGTTCACCCCTCAGCACATCAGAAAGCACATTACAGTTTGCTGCTTCTCAAGAAGGTGGCATGGGATAGCTCAGTCACAGAACCCCATCTAGGGTGTCCCTTCTTCCTTACTGCCTCTCTGCTCCAGCACCTTACACATACACATACACATGCACACAGCCCTTCTCAGGACCCCTCCTATGGGCCCTCCTCTATCAGTGGTGAGGGAAGGATGCCATCATCACCAACCACCTCTTTTCTACCCTTGGGGATAGAGGTGGCACCAGGGTGGGTGGGCAAGCAGGCCTTCTCCTTTCCCTGGTGGCACCAAGCCTTGTATATCAGCCTACCATCCAGCCCACCTAGGGAGGGTGTGACCCTCAGCTATGACGTTTACTTCCCAGCTGAACACCTGCTATACCTCTCCAGAGATTGCGTGTGCAGGGGGATATGCACGTACACCATTGTTCATGCTGGTTGGCCTGTCAGTGTCAGGGTGGATCAGGCCGTTCATGCCAGGATAACTCCACTGAGCCCATCAAGTTTTCTCTGACATTCTCTACACTCTTCTTACCCAATTCTCATCCCCCACATTAATCAGACTCTTCGAAATTGAAATTCATAAGCCATTTCTACATTTCACAGAATTCTAGAGTCGGCCGTTGTGGCCACAGTGTCAACATACCTATCATGGCCACTAGCACTCCCGGCAGTGTCGTCACACTGAGAAGCCACCAGCAGGCTGTGTACTTATTCTTGGAACCTGATACCACAACCCCATGGCCACTTTAATAACTGCAGAGGAATCAAGCAACCTCTTTAGTCAGTTACTTCCTCAGTAGCTCCTTTTCTGGAAAATCAAGAGACCACTCTCCTCTTTCCCTGTGGCCACAGGTATCCGTAGCAATTAGAGAAACATAGAAATGTACCCCTTCCCTGAAGTCATTTTACTGCCAGAGTTTTGGAGGTGGGTGGGGGCGAGGTGTGGGAACCTCACTTATCTAATCTCATTCTCGACCCTATTTTCAGCTCATCCAGACAGGAAAGGGGGAAGCCATCCGCATCAGGTCCATCCTGCGCTCCCTGGTCCCCACAGAAGACCTGGTTGGGATCATCAGTATCCCCTTGAAACTGCCCTCGCTCAACAAAGGTAAGGGGAGTGACTGCAAGCTGAAGCAGCAGTCTCCCAGCAGCCACTGGCTAGAGCGGGACTCTGCCCCCAGCACAGCCACCCCCAGGTCCTGATTTGCAGGGCAGGCTGCACAGGGCAAGTGTCTCACTTTTTTTCCTGTGATGAGTTTTCTCCTCTAGGCTCTAGCCTGCTGCTCTCTTGTATGCTCGAGAAACAATCTCAAAACAAGATACTGATTACTGATTTTTAGCATTTGCCCATTTCTGTGGTATAAATATTATCAACATAGCCAATCTCAAGCCACCAATGTAATGTCACTGAACACAGAGTTGGGAGGAGAATGGACATAGCGCACCATTATATTGTATTCCCAACACCCAAATACAACCGATGAAAAAAATCTCAAGAGTATACTTCACAGTGAAATAATTAGGAAGTAATGACTTCAGTCTGCTCTTTGTCTGTGTCAAGACAGCTGTACTCTGTGTCCCACAGGTGCAGACAGACCTCGCTGTCCTCATACAAGCATGCCAACCCTTTGAGGGAGGCTGATGGAATGGGACAAGTGAAAGCTCTCACCACGACCTCCCTTCTTCTTTGCCCCTGGGTCCCCTAGCTTGTGTAGGCAGTTGGGGCACAGACAGATGGATCCCCACACAGCCTCTCTTCAGCCACAGTCACACGCCTCATGGCTGAGGATCATAAAGTGTTTTCCCCCAACACTACCTGTGACATTTGACATCAGTCAGTATTGTCTTTGCAAAAGTTACACTCTCCCCAAAGTGTTGTTTCTCTGAGTCGCCCCACCCATTATCCAGGCAAACAAAGGAACTGAAAAAGTATGATTCCAACTGTTGCCATGTTTCCCAAAGTCATATTCTATGAAAGGTTTTTGTAGGAGATATTAATAGCTATACATACCAGTAAGGGGCCTGGGATCAAATAAATTTAGGAAATGCTGTGTAATGCATCACATTTTTATAATACTATGAAATACATCACATTTTTATAAACACAGTAAAACGATAACATCTCTGAGAAAAGTTAGGATAATGAAAATAGACGTTGAACTCAGTGTTTCCCAAACACAAAACACTAATTCATATCCCACCGCACCGGGCATGTGTGAGAGAGGAAGTCAGCCTCAGCTATTCAGTCCCAGCTCTGCCTGGTACAAGTCTGGAAGGTCCCTTCTCTCTGGCTCTCCCGGAGCCTGATGCTGATTCCTGGGCAGGATGAGGGTCCAGGCTGGCTAGGACTTAATCTTTGTGCTTCTCAGGGTTCTTTATGGAGTCTCACACCTTTCCAGTACAGTATTTAAATAATTTGTGGCTATAGTGTGCTCCTTTCGGGGTCTCCCTTCCTAGTTTTTAGTATAATCAAAACAGGAAGATGAAGATTGTTTTCTATCCTCATTTGAAATCTTGTCTTTGTCCTCCAGGTCAAGCAGCTTTTATTTTCTTCATAGTATTCCCACACTTCACCTTTAAACCTCTTGATTAAGATTAAAATTCTTGGATGACCTGATCTACGTTTCACCTAAATCAGACAATGTTTCCAAATACTGTAAGAATATATCTTCCAAGTTTGTTCTATTTATGATATAAGAACCACAGACATGACATATTAAATTTAATCTGCCTTCATTAATGTGTTCTCCCTCACTTATTTTTCAAATCAACAAAGCAATAAATCAACTCCTGATTCCTAGCATTTGCCCATTTCTGTGGTATAAGTATTCTCAGGATGACCGATTTCAAGCTACCAATGTGATGTCACTGAACACAGAGTTGGGAAGAGAATGGACGTGGCACACGATGAAATGATATTCCTGACACACAAGCACAACTGGTGAAGAAAATCTCAAGAGCATAGTGCACAGTGAAATCATTAGGAAATAATGAATTCTAGTATTTATTATCTTTTTAAATATTTACTTATAAATTCTAATTTTTAATAATGAGCATGTTTAACAGCTGGCTGGAATTTTAACAATTGGATTTTCAACAAAGTACAAGCTGCCTTCAGCACAACACTATACAGGTTGAGTGTTCCTTAGCCTAACTGCTTGGGACTAGAAGTATGTTGGAGTTTTGGGGGATTTAGGAATATTTGCACTATACTTACCAGTTGTGTATCTCAAATCTGAAAATCCAAAATACTCTGATGAGCATTTCCATTGAGCATCATGTTGGTGCCAAAAAGTTTCCGATATTGGTGCATTTCAGATTTCAGATTTTTGGATTTGAGATGCTCAACCTGTATTTTTCCAAAATTCCTGTTCCTTATAAGGAGAACAAGCTATAGATAGACAAGCTCTGTGTTACCTCTTGAGACTTTGGAGATAGAAAAAAAGGAAATTATATTTTCTATGTGTCTTTCAGATGGGTCGGTCAGTGAGCCAGATATGGCGGCCAACTTCTGCCCTGACCACAAGGCACCTATGGTGCTGTTCTTGGACCGTGTTTATGGCATTAAGGATCAAACTTTTCTGCTGCACTTGCTGGAGGTTGGATTTTTACCTGACCTAAGAGCCTCTGCCTCTCTAGATACAGTAAGTTGCAAAAATAACAAAAATTATTTTTCCCATCATTGTAAAATTAGTAACATTGAACTTAGAAGCAAATATTTTTTATTTACCCACCGATTACATTTTAATAGCTTACTTTAGTGGGTGACAAAATGGAGCCACCATGAAATGGAAGATCTTAATGTATTGGGCCAGAGACTCAGATGTAGGTAAATTTCCCCGCAAATCCAACCCCCTCAGTTGCAGAGTTTTTCAGCCTTGGCGGTATTTGTTGTAAGGGGCTACTCTGTGCATTGTAGAATGCTGAGTGACATCCCTGGCCTCTACCCACTAGATATCAGTAGAACCCCAGCTCACCCCAAATCCCTGCCAAAACCAGTTTCAGACATCACCAGATGTCTCCTGAGGGACAAAAGCACCCTCAGGTGAGAACCACGTCTCTATAGCTTTTGAAAAAGGCTGGCTGGCAACGTTATAGGCTGACATTAGTCTTCTCACTCTGACTCCTTAGTTTCATATACTGACCACCAGGATGGATAGGTCTGAAGCCAGGGGCATGACAAAGGTCAGTACAAGAAGACAAGGGCAAATGTAAGCCTGGAACTCAAGAGTGAGATAGATATGGTAGTTCACCTTCCACAGATATCAAGAGAAGCCTCTAGAGTTACGGAGCTCAGATACCAGGCGCCAGACGTCAAAACTAAGCAGAGAAAAGGTGCACCAGGAGTCCTAGGTCCAAGGAGAAAAGACAAACTAGACCGGTGTGAGTCTAAAAAACATCTTGCCCGCTTCAAGGTTTCTCAAAGGCTCCACCTGGTGTCCAACAGGGATAGAAATTGGACCTCTGTGATGAGTTGTCAGTGGCAAATACCTTAACTTGCATAGATTCCACCTGCACGGGTTACCCAGAGATGGAAAGAAATATGAGCTCTAACCTGAATGGGAGCTGCGTTCGCATCTGCGGCGTGGAGATGATAAACGGTGCATGTGACAGTGTTACGGAGTACAATGCCTTTGAATAATTTAAACAATGCTTCTGCCACTGCTGCTGTTTTGAACTTCTCTATAAATTCTTTGGTTTAAAAAAATACTTTTCTTAACTCACAGGACTTCCCCAAGCTTCCTGATCAAATAATTTAATGTTTTTATAAATCAAATAAACAGCAAATGCCATTCTGGTATCTGGTGTTCACTCACACGTTTGTTCAAACGCCACCTACAACAAAAAGGTGTTACATTCCGTTCCTTAACACACAGACATTCACGCATTCTCTTTTGAAAACTTAGAATCGACTGCAATCAAAGCTCTGTCCTTTCTCATTTTAACTCTGTATATTAAAGTAACAAATGTGAAGATGAGCTGTTTCTCCCAGCATGGTTACTGAAGTTTCTAGGAGACAAACTTGATAATTTCGATAATTTTTAGGAATAACGAGAAATGTATATAGTTCAAAGAAAATGGTTTCTCAAATCCTAAGTTGTAAAAAAAAAAAAAAAGATTACAGATAGAATGACTGCAGTAATCACAGGAAATTGTAATATTTCATCTCTGTGGATCTCAAGGTTTCTTTTGAAGTTCTACAGTTTTCAAAGATAGTAGTAAAGCATGCTTTGGCTATATTTAGTGTCACTAAATGGATTTTCCTTGTATTCAACTTGTCCATCTAAATGTACACAAAAGAACATTTTGAGCAAGAATTATGCTAGAGTTTTATAGAAGGTCCCAAGTTTCTGTTCCTTTTACACATCGCTCATGCAGAGTCAGGTTCCCTTCAGTGAGGTCTGCTGTCATGTCTGTATGGATTGTGAACTGCTCACAGTGCTCACAAATGAACAGAAAGGAGTCAGAGTTCCACTTTATCTTTCACAAAACTGGTGAAATTGAGAAACTGCTTGGCCTCTAACCATTCACTAATCTTACAGTCATAAGATGACAATGTGTAAGTCCCTAGCAGGTGAGAAAAGAGAGCTAAAACCAGAATAATAACGCAGTAGTCTGGCAACTGGACTTTGCAGATATCGAAATGTTGGGTTAGACTGGCCATCAGCTGATTTCAATGAGTTCAAAATTCTTTTGAAGGGAACAGATATTTCCAGGATCATTTGGGAAGACAGAGCCAGCCAGCCTTTGTTATTGTTTTTTTCCTGTTTTTTTTTTTTGTGTGTGTGTGTTGTTGTTCTTTCTTTTAGCTTTTTTGTTTTCATTGAAAATGCACAAAGAAAAATAGAACTGCTGATAAGGTAGAAAGTTGTTCCCCTCCTTGCTATGCATCATGAACGTGTATGAGCTCCCACAACTCGCTACATGGGAACTCAGTGCAGAGTCAGCTTTGCTCTGTTCCTCAGGTCGATTAACCTGTGTCCCAATCTTCTTTCTGTAGGTTTCCCTAAGCACCACAGAGGCTGCCCTTGCACTCAATAGGTATATATGTTCTGCTGTGCTCCCGCTCCTCAAAAGATGTGCCCCGCTCTTTGCCAGAACAGAACACTGCACCTCCCTTATTGATTCTACCCTGCAGACAATATACAGGCTGTCCAAGGGACGTTCCCTCACCAAAGCACAAAGGGACACGATAGAAGAATGTTTGCTTTCCATTTGCAAGTAAGTATACATCCTATGTTGTTACTTCTGTGTATGCATCCAGGTCTCCTGCATTTAACTATGTAATCTAAAAACTGGTGGTCCAGTTTAATGAAGCTTCCAGGCCTTTGTCATACACCAGCCCTCCTCCAGACATGTCATCGGATGTGCTCAGCTCCCCTATTTGCCACAGGTTCTTCCTTGAGGCTCATCTTTCCCTTTGGGGAAGGGAGAAGGCACAGCTCAGGCTTTACCCCTTATGGTTGATAGACTCAAAGACTCTTTCAGGCCTAGAGTGTTCAAATTAAGGGTTGTCTTCCTTCTCAAGATAGAGCCAGATGCAGATGTTTCTGTCGTCTATATGAGCACATCTTACATAGAAGCCAGACTCTGAGTGTGAATAAAAGCGACCTATCTCTAGACCTCCCAAGACCAGCAGCAAATAAAAGAAAAAAAAATCTCCAGTCACAGTGGGAAATTAAGGGCAATAATTTTTACAACTGTAGAAGGGCATCAGAGCCAGCTGAGGATAAAAGGTAAAGTCACTCCCAGAGCCTTAGGTCCTCAGGAATCTGAGTCAAGTCCGGTGGAATAAAGGAAGATGACCCTTTCAACAGCAGGTCTTAGCAGCACAGGCCAGGACTGTGATCTCCTATTTTCAGCCAGTGTTTTTCCTTCTCAGCTGCGTATCAGAAACACCTGATGAGTTATGAAATAAATATCCCAGTGCCCAAGCCACACCCCAGTCCAAAAAGTCGAAACTGTTAGGGATGGGACCCAGAATTCCAGCTTTTGAAGCTTCCCAGGTGATTCCAATATGCAATCAAGGTTAGGAATCACTGCTGTAGATCACTCTGGAGAGAGGATCGACAGCCTTCCCCTTTAGGGGCCAGCTGAGAATGGCCTTGATTTCTTAGTCAATGAGTCCTGCTCTGATTATAGAAGAAATTACTATGCACTGGGGAGCCAGGGTTACCTAGAAAAAAAAACTCAGTCCTCACGTCAGTGTGAGTAGAACATCACACCAAAAGGTAATCTCAGCAATGAGGTAGCCCTCCACACATATCAGAATGGCCAAAATCCAGAACACTGACAACACCACGTGTTGACAAGGACTTGGAACAACCAGGAACTCTCATTCGTTGCTGGTGGGAGTGAAAATGGCACAGCCACTTCGGAGGGTAGTTGCGCAGTTTCTTACAAAACTAAACATACTCTTACCATGTGATTCAACTGTCTTACTCCTGGGTTTTTACCCAAATAAGTTGAAAAACTTATGTCCACACAAAAACCTGTATCCAGAGGCTTGTAGCAGCTTTATTCATAATTGCCAAAACTTGGGAGCAATCAAGATTTTTTTTGAGTGGGCGAGTGGATAAATAAACTGTGGTATATCAAACCGTGGAATATTATTCAGTGCTAAAAAGAAATGAGCTCTCCAGCCATGAAAATACGTAGAGGAACCTGAAACCCATATTACTAAGCACGAGAAGCCAATCCAAAAAGCCTACGTGCTGTGTGATTCCAACTATATGGCTTTCTGGAAAAGGTAAAGCTAAGAAAACAGTAAAAAGATCAGTGGTTTCAGGGGCTGGGAGAGGGAGAGATGAACAGGCTGAGCACGGAGGATTTTTAGGGCAGCAGAAATGGTATAAGGGTGGATGTATGTCATTAAATACCTGTCCAAACTGATAGAACATGCAACACCAAAAGAGAACCCTGATGCAAATTATGGAATTTGGGTGATGACACAAGTTTATCAGTTGTCACAAATGTACCGTTGCTGGGGAATAATGAGGATGGGAAGGCTGCACTGTGTGGGGCAGGGGATATGAGAACTCTCAATAACCTTTTCTTAACTTTGCTGTGAACCTAAAACTGCTCTGAAAAATAACATCTATTACAAAAAAGTTTTTAAATGTTTTAAAAAGGATAATCTCATTCTTATATTTCAAGTATAACAGTGATCATTATGTTTAAAATACTTACTAAAATTAATGTATGTCTGCTGTCTTTGTATCTTCTAAGGCCTCTAGGCTTTAACTGCTTTGTGAGACAGGCTGTATTATTATTACGTAATTTCTTGGGGTGGGGAGTAAAGGCTGGATGATGGGAAGGAGGCCTTGACCCAGGCCCCAAAAAGGGTTTTCTCCCAAAGAGCTCCTTCCAAAGCCAGGCCCTATATTATGATACTGCTTCACTCAACACAAAATTTCTAGGATAACTGGCAGACAGTTATGCTAATTAGAATATTATTGATCTTTCAAGAGAGGCAAATTTCAGTGGACACACCAGTTAACCTCTGGGAATTAATAAGATACCTAGGTTTTGTACCTTGCTCCTTCAAAAGGAAGATGAATGCCCTGTTAGTTATTTTTTACAAGCCTCTATTTTCTTCTCAGTGGTAGAAAATGGAATAAATAATGAGTTTACACAAAAAGAAATCTTTTCTATCAGCTTTAATCTGTAACTGGCTGGTAATGCATCAATAGCAGCCACAGATCTCCTACCTTTTGCTAGAGCTGACCTCCAGGTGTATTTTAGAAACCACATCAACCAAGGAGCCCTGCCTCCCAGCATGAGCCATTTCCTAATAACAAAGTCACACTGGTGAGATGGATTTGAGCTGCAAATACTTTTAAAGAATCAGACTTTGGAGAAATTCGATTTACTTATATTTAGAGACAGAGTTTCGCTCTTGTTGCCCAAGCTGGAGTGCAATGGCGCAATCTCGGCTCACTGCAACTTCCGCCTCACAGGTTCAAGCGATTCTCCTGCCTCAACCTCCCTAGCAGCTGGGACTACGGGCATGCAGCAGCTAATTTTTGTGCCCAGCTAATTTTTGTATTTTTAGTAGAAACAGCGTTTCACCGTGCTAGCCAAGCTGGTCTCGAACTGCTGACCTCAGGTGATCTGCCCGCCTCCGCCTCCCAAAGTGCTGGGATTGCAGGCATGAGCCATGGCGCCAGGCTGAGAGATCACAATTTTACATCAAACAAAAAGTAGACTTCACAGCCCTATTAAGGTACTTTTAGAGATTTTCTTCTTGACCACTTGAGCTCTAGATGTAGTAGGCAAACTGACACTTAACTAGGTTTTTTCATTGTTTATTTTAATAAGGCAGGAATTTGTAGAATTACAGATTTATTGCACTCTTTGATGGTACTCAAGTTAGTGAATCTTAGGTGATAATTGCTAATAGGTGAATAATAATGTGAAACATTGAGTGATTTTTGCATTCTTATTACTAGATTCAGAGACAAGGCTACTTACTCATTGTATATTTTCACCCCAGGGCTTTTTATCATAAGGCCAGCTCCAGAAACAGTTGTGAAGCTGATGAGTTTTGTTCTCCATCTGCACACATCCTTCTTATTGCAGATGCTCCAAGGATTTCTTCACTGGCATTCTGACATTTAACAAAGGAGTGTTAGCTTTACCTCTGTAGCTACTTAGGCAATAGCGGAAAAAATTCAGGGATTCATGAGCTGCACTTATATGTTTATGTGTGTACACCTTTCTCAGGAGAAAACCACAGGTTCCACTAGGTTTTTTTTTTTAAGTTTGGCAATGTAAAAAAGCTAAATCAGTGTTGCTTACCTCTCCTTTCTCTACCTCAAAATTTATTTGTGCCATGAACTCTGTAATTCGATAGATTTTTCTTTAATTAGTTATTGGATTTGCCTATCAAAGGAGTTGTTTTGAGAGCAAAATCTTACTCCAAACAAATGATGCCAGTAGTGAGAACTTTATGGACGAGACTGTAAGGCTGAGGGCTTTAAAGTTCTCTTCAAGTCACACCAGTAGGTGGCCTCAGATTCCAGCTGTGCAGCTGCTCCCCTCCCGTTTCTCCCTCTGCAGAGTTCATCGGCCCTTAGAGACGACTGTGAAATTAACTGCACCTTCTTTCTGTTATATTCTTTGCACATAATCGGTGAATATATTTTGAGTACCTATAGATCCCAGAACGTTTTGTCACATAACAATTAGAATTCCACCTCGGGTATCCCAATTCATGAGCACTCTTTTTCTGAATTTTAACCGTACTCAGTTTTAAAGCGTTTTATCGTCTCCTCTTGTTTATCTAAGATCTCGGGTATTAGGAGCCAGTCGTTTTGACACTTGGCTGTACTATATGCTTCTCGTTGAGTGTTTCTTTCATTCTTCCTTTATTCTTTCCCTGATTTTTTCGTTTTATTTTTCTGTTTCTGATTCCATGCTGCAGTCACTTGAGGCCTTCCATGCTACAGCAGCTCCTGCGACGCCTCGTCTTTGACGTACCACAACTCAACGAATACTGCAAAATGCCCCTCAAGGTAAACGTCACTGGTGTTACAGACATGCAGTCTATCACACAGGAAACGTGCATGCTAGTAATGTGATACCTTCACAGTTTGCAGGTAAAATTACATGCCAAATGGATTTTACTCCCTTAAGTTGATGGTTATTTAACAAGATACATCCCAAAACCAAGTCTTTTTTTTGAATGTCAAGGTTGAATAAAATCGCTCTAATTTTCTTTAGCTGCTTTCCACTGACTACTTGATATTTAGCCGCGTTAGTATGGGGACTTAGATTCTGTGCTTTCCTGCTATAATTAGGTTTTCAGAATGTGTTCATCTCAAAACGTTTTGAAGTGCATGTGGTTTTTCATTAAATGGATTAAAATGTCCCTTTTCTCTTCCATACTGTTTCATGCTTTTCTTTTTTGTAAGAAATACTTTTTGGTTTTCCACTTTTTTCTTTTTTTCTTTTTTTTTTTTTTTAATGAGGCAGAGTCTTGCTCTGTCACCCAGGCTGAAGTGCACTAGTGTGATCTTAGCTCACTGCAACCTCCACCTCCCAGGTTCAAGCAGTTCTCCTGCCTCAGCCTCCAGAGGAGCTGGGACTACAGGAACATGCCACCACGCCCGGCTAATTTTTGTTTTTGTTTTGTCTATGTTGTTGTTGTTTTTTTTTGTTTGTTTGTTTGTTTGTTTGTTTGTTTTAGTAGAAACAGGGTTTCACCATGTTGGCCAGGCTGGTCTCGAATTCCTGAGCTCAAGTGATCCACCTGCCTCAGCCTCCCAAAGTGCTGAGATTACAGGCGTTAGCCACTGTACCCAGCTGTCTTTCTTAATTAAAAAAAAAAAAAAAAAAAAAAAACCACAGACCCCTCTTTTGGTAATAAAAAAAAAAAAACCAAAGACCCCTGTCTTGTTTAGTGAGACCTCTGTCACTCAAGTGCAGTGGCACAGCCACAGCTTACTGCAGCCTTGAGCTCCTGAGCTCAAGCAACCTTCCCTCCTCAGTTTCGAAAGTGCTGTAATTATAGCAGGTGTGAACCATCATGGCTGGCCTTCCCTTTTTTTATTGTCTTGTTTCTGGTTTTCTCATAAATTACAAATATTTTCTCACTAGAGGCATCTGGAACTGGTGGGAGGGTGCCGGAACCAGCCACCCACCCAAGCAGACCATGTTTTTACCCTTTATGTCTGAGGCACCTGCCATATTCCCATATGCAAAAGTGTTAGTAATGGCTAGTCACACCTGAAAATCCTACCTAATGCTTTTAACAGCACTTTTCCTTATAGTCCAGGCAAACATTTCAGAAAGCATTCTACTGAGATAACCAGAATTCTCGGAGGCCTTTAGTTCAACCCCCTGTCTCCATACCTGGCAGAAAACAATTTATGTGTTCTCAGAGATTCCACAGCCCTCCAAGGGCTAATTCTTCTCTCTAGCAACCCCACTTTTAATGTCAAAAAAAAAATACTTCAGCTGAAAACCATAGTGTGCACAGCTTAATTTGATATTGCTTCCTCTGCTAGCCTTTGCTGCCAGCTGGATGCTGGCTTTGAAGAGACATTATTGATAACACGCAATAAGCTCACTTTCACCTCTCATATCAGTGGGATTTTTCTTAGAGGACGTGGGTCACACCTGCGGGTATGGAAACATTACCGGTATACTTCCGCCCTCTACTGGCAAGATGTGAAACTGCTATAAAATCAGCAGGGTGTGAGAAAGAGTGGGGGGGAGGAACCCGGGGAGCAGGGGCAAGGAAACAGCAGGTAATAACTGATGTAGAGAAAATCTTCAGACCCACAACTTGCTGCCTGCCGTCCTCTCCTCATATCAGCATTCCCCCAAGATCTTCCAGAATTACAAACAAAAGTCCCAGAAGAAATTCTTTCCACCCGTGACTGGCTAGAACAGCATGCAGTGACTACTTTCAGAAGGTAGCACTTTCCTGTTTGAAGTAGAAACACTTCTCCACTTTGTGGTAACTGCTAGGGGCACATTAGGAGACACAAGAATTAATCAGGTGGATGAGCTCAGGCTCAAGCTCATTAGGCAGAGAGCAGACTGTTCCCAGCGGAGTTTGAAGGACTTCTTTGTAGACAGCCCAGCTGTTTTGCATGTTTCATTCCATGATCTCTGCTTACTATTTTATTCTCTCCTGCTCATTTTTGATGCCCGTGGACTTTACCCCACCCCGCTGGTGCCATCCTCTTCTGAACGTCCCAGCTTCTGACAAATCACTATGAACAGTGCTGGAAGTATTACTGCCTGCCTTCAGGATGGGGGAGCTATGGGCTAGCTGTGGAAGAAGAGCTGCACCTAACAGAGAAGCTTTTCTGGGGGATTTTTGACTCTCTCTCCCATAAGGTAATGACAGTACTTTCTGAACAAAAAGAGAGGATCTCAGTGCTCAGCATCTACAGATAACAGCCATCATCTATTTAGCTTTCCATTTGCCAGGACCTGTGCTAAGTACTTCACAAGCATATAAAGCTAATCCTTACCCATCTCTCTGAAATGGAAACTCACAAAATCCTTATTTTACAGGTGAAGAAAAGCCTCAGAGTCGTTGAATAAATTTTCACATTTACAAAGCTGTACGTGGGAAAGTGACTACCAGAGTGAATTACACACACGTTATCTGGTGTCAGTCTTCATGTCTTACCTCCCTATTCCTTTCCCCCTCATTTGGTGTGGCTCCTGTCTGCCAACCTTCACTGAGCTCGAGCCAGGAGGAAAAGCCCTGGCGTCTGCTGTGATGGTGGGACAGGGGATTTCCAGAAGACCTGAAGCCATTCTGGAAGAGGTTCTTCGCAGTCACTCATTTGAGGAGGCATTGAGTGAGAACTCAGAACCTCTGAACCCCAAGCCTTACTGAACGGTGTGATTGGCATGGAGCTCTGACTCTTGGACTTTGCTCTACGTCACCTAACCCAATCTGTGAAGTCACCAGCTTGAATGGTAGAAAATGAGTAGGTCTGGTTTTCTTAGAGAATTCTAGAACATGCATATGGCTTGTTCGCCTCCACTTAGATTTTCTTTATCCGTGGATTTCTTTGGTCTAGTATGAGCAGATCAGACAGGACCGGGCGTGTTCAGGGTGGTATGGCCGTAGGCCACAATGCTATTGAGCATAAGCAGATCAAAAGCTCTTCCCAACCCCGTGCTGTTTGACTGAAATTTATTTCTAGCTGGGTTCAAGAGAGAATGATGGATATTGAGCGGCCTGCAGATGATGTCAACATATGACCCGTATCAGCTACTACAGAGCTATGCTCTGTCCAGTTGTAGGTTGGGTCTGTGTGTATGACCATCCTTAGCAGACAAGTTGATAGTCATTTCTGGCCTAGTGAGAAGCACTTTAACCCTTAGATAGTCTTGAAATTACCCATTTAGGAGATACTGATTTAAACCTGTTTAAGATTTTTCAACTTAAAGCAAATGGTGACTTGAGGGCTTTATAGAGTGGTTTGTTGTTTTTTTTTGTTTTTTTTTTTTTTAATCCTCCAAGAATACCTTCATTTCCACCGGAAAATATTTCTGGTGTTAAACATTTTTCGTTTTGGTTAACCCAGATAAATGCCTGCATTTTATTTCTGCTTTCAACTGATTGGTGAATGGTTCTGTGTAAGGGCATGGTTCTGCTTTCTCTACTAACATGGACTTGATCTTCCCTCACAGAAATACGACCCAGATCTTTTCCGAATGGCCCTGCCTTGTCTCAGTGCAATAGCTGGGGCCTTGCCCCCAGATTATTTAGATACCAGAATCACAGCCACGTTGGAGAAACAGATCTCAGTGGATGCAGATGGCAACTTTGACCCAAAACCTATCAACACCATGAAGTAAGCCAGAATCATCTCTAAGCTGGTCCCGTATTTTGTCTAGTAGCCAATGTTTTCTTCCAGATGGTAGCAAGAAATGTGAGCTTTATCTCTTTCCCTCCTGCCAACAATGTTCATTATTTCTGTTAACATGACAAGTCCCATCAGGCACAAGATTTAATCCATGCATATCTGTATTATTATATTCTGGGCTTTTGGTTGAGGAGGAAAGGGTTGGTTTATTTATTACAAGAGATGGATGCTCCCACAGATAAATGTCTCCTGATGCACGGAGAGAACTACTCTGACAAATTATGCAATTAATTTATTAATGAGCTTTTTGACAAAATCTTTGCTCTTAGTGAATTAGGCCCATATGGTTCTAATAGCATCATATATCACAATAGCTCCATAAATAACACTCAGCTGAGTCCTGGCAAGGCTGGGGTGTGATGGCAGAACAGTGCAGGGTCCTCACTGGAAAAGCTGAACCTGCTCTTTGCCATGCCAAGGGATGCTGGAACTTTGGAACAGCCCTACCATTCCGCCTTTTAATTTCTGCCTGTAATTTTCCTGAATTTCTCAGTGGTGTTGACTAGGCCATGGAGGTGTGCTTATATCTTGGGGAAAATATTGCTAAGTTTTGGTTTGTGGTAGTTCTGCCCAGTTACAAATATGTGGTGTAGGGTATACAGTCTGCTCCAGGTGCATTTTAAATGAAGAACTCCAACACTGCTTCACCGTGAGCAGGGAAATGAAGCATGAGTCTATAGGAGCCCCTTGGACGTGTCTTTCGTGGCAGTAGTTGTCAAATGAAAGACTGAACCCTTCCCAGGGGGACTGTCTGCTTTGATAATGTGTAAGATTTGTGTTTGGGATAATTAAACATTCCATTGGACAGACCCTTGAGCTGTGGGGATGATGGGACAGAATTGAACCTGCTCTAAGAGATAAGGAGCATGCAAACCATCAAGCTGGGGCCAAAGAAGGCAGGTGCTGACTTCAGAGATCTCTGCCTGTATGTGTAACAGTGCTAAGGAAAGACAAAGCTAATGGTGTAATAACTTGGATCATTTTGAATACATTGTGAGAAAACATTATACTCTAGCAATTGTGTGTTAATGGCAAGTGGTTCTGTGTGATTTTGAGAGTTCTGATTTATTCAGATATACCTGTGACATCGATATAGTTCATTGAGTAATGTGAGGAATGGAGACTAACCCTGACTTACTTAAGGAGAAAAGCACCTTATTGCAAGAATACAGGGTAATTATCAAAACCTAGTGAAAGGCTAACCTGGCCTCAGCACACATAGTCACCAGGGAACGACTGGAATCAGACAGTGAGGAAATGGACAATCTTCAGGTGTCTCCGTTGGGCGAATCACCTTGAAGAATGTACTGCCCATGGCCATGCGCAGTGGCTCATGCCTGTAATCCCAACACTTTGGGAGGCTGAGGTAGATAGATCACCTGAGGTCGGGCGTTCGAGACCAGCCTGACCAACATGGAGAAACTCCGTCTCTACCAAAAATAGAAAAAAAATTAGCCAGGCATGGTGGTGCATGCCTGTAATCCCAGCTACTTGACAGGCTGAGGCAGGAGAATTGCTTGAACCTGGGAGGCAGAGGTTGTAGTGAGCCAAGATCACGCTATTGTATTCCAGCCTGGGCAACAAGAGCGAAACTCCTTCTCAAAAACAAAAACAAACAAAAAGCATTTACTGCCCTTTTTTCACCCAGCTACTCAAGACTTACATTCCACGGAGAGTGAGTCTGATTTGCCTAGTCATATGCCCATCTTCGGTGACAGTTCATGTAACACTGTGTGCAATATAGGAAGACTGTGCAATGCAAAGGGGGAATGGAAATTCTGATACCAACAGAAGGGACAAGAGCTATTTTCTGGGAAAATAAAAATAGCAGTTATCTACCATACTTCAAAAATTCTAGTATTTCACCATGAGCCACTGAGCCCAAAAAAGTAGAAAACCACTATTTCATAACATATGGGTCTCTGGCTACCCACTTCTACGATGTCCAGATTGTAGCCAGAGGGGATGACCGGTCATTTACCTTGAATGTTCTGTCTAACCAAGACGGGTCTGGCCCAAGAACCAGGAGAACCTGGAGCAGATGGCAACAGGTCTGCCCAGCCAAGGCTCCCGAAGAGATGTTCCATGGTTAGACCTGGGTGTGTCTGTGACCTAACCTTGGCTATGCCACTCCTACCTAGGAATGTCACTGTGCCTGGAGTCCAGCTTTAGCTTTGAGATTAGCTGGCTGATCAAATCCTACTCTGACAGCTGATTGATTGGTAGTCTGACCATCCTTTTCTATATCTGGCTGAAGTGCTTAGGGAGGTTGTAATTTTTTTTTCCCTTGTTTCACAGTTTTTCCTTGCCTGAAAAATTGGAATACATCGTCACCAAGTATGCTGAACATTCACATGATAAATGGGCCTGCGACAAGGTAGGGGTTATCATTCCAACTGACAATCATCAGGAAGGAAAAACAGCCCAAGAACATTAAAGAACTCAGTCCTGGAAATCTGCCTGATTTGTCTAAGTGGCACACTTACCAGGCCAAGAGCATTTATTATTTCTGAGCAGCAATTTCCCAGGGTTGGTGGATGTCAGAGAAATAGGTGACAGTGGCTGCTGGTGTTGCTTTTGTATTTCTCCAGAAAATGATCAATTCTGGAAGTGTTAACTTCTTTCTTAACATTTCCTTACTGGAGTTTGTGCCCAAACACAGGCTTGTATGTGTGTGACGTAAATGCATGATAGGGACAGGGAGGCTTCTATTTAATTTTTGTCTTTGAATGCAGATTGGGGAAAAAAATGGAATTGAAAGCCTAACCCTTGCATTTTTCTAGAAGGCTGGATTTTGTTCTAGGGAAGACACTCAATCATTTTCTTATGGTAGGCAGTGGTAGAATTCCCAGACACTCCCTTATTAATAAGGCTGTCCATCTGGTGTTTAAAATTCCTCACCACATGAGGTCAGGCTGTTTAATAAGTTTAACTGCTATATCAGCCCTTTAACACTGGCGGGCAAAGGGGGAAGACTGTGCCAAAGGTATCCAGGATTCCTGTGGGCAGCTAGTTAAGGACTGGGACCGTTTCTCACGTGCAGCCTACAGTGTGTAACAGTGGACCCATGTCCACCACAAAGTTGCAGAAAACCACCTCCATGCAGTGTGCCCTCAGAGAGGGCACACCTTGAACCACCAGCTCAGTCTCTGTGTGGATGTAGGCTCAGCTCATCCTTCCATGGGTCTACTGGGGGCTGATGATAGTAGCTATCATTGTAACTACAGAACGGCTAATACCTCGTGATTCTAAATCAGGAGTTGGCAAATCTGTTCTGTAAAGGGCTGCATGATCAACATTAAAGGCTTTGAGTGCCAGACCATCTCCATTGCAACAACTCCTCTCGGCTGGTGTAGCCATAGACAAGGAATAAACAAAAGTGGGTGCCTGTGTTCCAACCAGATTTTATCAGTTCAGAAAAGGTGGTCAGCTAGATTTGACTCGGGGGACGTAGCCAGCGGGTCCTTGCTCTAGAGCATCTGCATTTTCTAAGAACTCTGCCTATGGCCATTTGACCAGCCTGTGAATTAGGGAGAAGACTCACCTTCAGGAGTCCATAGGATTAGCCAATCCATCACTCAACCATGTGGATATTAACTCCTGAGTCTCCCTTGAGCCTATATATTTGTCTCTGTTCTTATGCCAGACTTCAGTCCAAGCCATCGTCTTTCACCCAGACGACTGGGACATGCTCCTTGCAGGTCTTCCCAAGTGCATTTGCTCCAGTCTGTTCTTCATACTGCAAGAAAGTCAGAGTTTCAATACACAAATGGAGTCATACATATTCTACCACTGCTCCTCCTACCCAGCCCCTCCTCCTTATTAAAATCCTTTCACGGTTTGTAACTATTCTGAAGATAATAGTCGCACTGCCTGATCTGACCTCTGCTACCATCTCTAGCCTCATCTCCTCCTCTGCCCTCTGCCTTCCAGCCACCTCCCTTTATTTTAGACCCTCTCTCTGTCCGATATGCACTACACGTGCCAGAAACCCTCCTCTGTCTGAGCCGGCCAGATACCCACCTGTGCCCGCACACTTTCTCACAGTGTTCACCAACTCAACCCGCAGAATGAACTCCTAGGATGGCATTTTTCCAGATTTCTCAGCTACGGGCCCTCTCAGCACATTATTCTTCTCTTTCATAGCACTTTCAATGCACACTTACGTATTTATCACAGTTACACATCTATACATTTATTCTGATTATCAATTTTACATTTACTAATATGTTTATTTGATTGATATGTCTTTCTGCCCCTAGACTGTAAGCTTCACGAGAGCATAGATACATGCCTTCTTACCAGTGCCAGGCGGCACTGATTATCTCATAAGAAAAAGGATATTTTCCTTGCCCTCAAAAGCCTCATGATCTTGTGGGAGAAACAAAATGAACCAGCCATTCTGGGGCGGGCTGTTAAGGGCTATGATGGGCATGAGCAGAGGATTAGAACACTTAGGAGTCCCTAATTCAGTATTGAGGGTGCAGGGACACTTCCCAGATTTGGTGACATCTACAGTATGT
Source organism: Alouatta palliata (assembly GCA_004027835.1). Lineage (NCBI taxonomy): Eukaryota > Metazoa > Chordata > Mammalia > Primates > Atelidae > Alouatta > Alouatta palliata. Next base: position 6,328 of record PVKV010012104.1, on the reverse strand, counting down.
GCTAACGGATGAGTGGGAGCCATTTGTCACAAGGAGGAACGTGCACTTCAGGCCTTGGGAACAGCAGGTGCAGACCCAGGGAGGCAAGAGACAGGTTGGCTTAGGGAACCATGCTTCAGTATAGCTAGAACGTGGAGTAGGATGGGGACAGAGGGTGAAAAATGAGTCTGGAGAGGTCAACATAGTCATCTTTCTAAGTTTCCAGGTTATGCGAAAGCATTTGGGTTTTACCAGGACGGCAGCTGACAGAGACATTTGAAGGCAGTAGAGTACTTACAAATGACTGTGATTTTTTAATATCCCCTGATAATACTGTAAAAAATGAATCCATGGAGAGGCGGTAAGACTGGAGGCTGGGAGGCTACTTTGGAAGTTCTTGCAGTAACCCCAGTGCGAGCTGATGGTGGCCTGAGCTAACATACTAGCAGGGAAGTGGGTGAGAGAGAGAGACAGACAAATGATGGGAGGGCTGCAGGAGTGGTGTCAGGGAGGACTCCCGTGTCATTGGCTTGGAAAGTGAGTGTAAACCGGGGCTGTGCACTAAGAACCAAGGGACCCAAGAGGAGGAGACATTGAGAGAAGTAATTTGAGGGGGGCCTGTGGAACATCCAAGCAAAGCTTAAATAGGTTTGAAACAGGAGGGGGAGCTCTGTGCTGGAAGCACTGATTTGATGGTATTAGTCACTTCTCAGTGATAACTGAAACCATGGGCCTAAGTTAGATCACGTAGGGAGTATACATCTCTTCAAAAGGGACAGAAACTTAGGAAATATACTCATTTAACAAATGGACAGAAGCAGAGATTGAGAAAGAGCAGCCAGGACTCTTTGGGATGTGAAGTTTTGGAAATCAGGGGCTCTTGCTTGTCTCCGTATCTGCCGTGCCTAGGACAGAGTCTGGCATGTACCGTAGAAGACATTTACCCAATATTTGTTGAATAACTCTCAAAGTTCTTAAACGTCTGTGACTGTAGGCAGCACACATCACTACAGTTTTGCTCTGGCACTGGCAGGCAAGAGGTGCAAGCCAAACGGGCCCCTTCAGGCGGGGGCAGTAGGTCCACCCTTCCCACGCCTTGCAGCCCTGGCTTCTGTTCTTCCTGCAAGGGAGATACACTGACCTGAGAAGCACCGTTCCCAGGGCCTTTTGAAACATCCTGTTTTAAGTGGGCCTGAAACACAAGCGAGAAAGTGGAGAGGACAGAAGCTGCAACATGAAGGAATAAAAGAGCAGGGTTCAAGATTCAGGAGGCAGAGAGCCTGATGGCCTGAAAGGATCAATTAGACATTTTTGAGGGGAATTTCCAAGCCTTGTCACTATCCATTATTCCACTTGATCAGTGAAAATAGAAGCAGGGGTTTGGGTCACATAGCAGGGTTCTTTGCGTGTCAAGAATATTTAAACTGAGAACATTTCTATAGAGTCAGAATGGATGGAAATATGGGATTTCCCTGGATGAAAATGTGAAGACCCATCCACTGATAAGGCCCTTCAAGACATTAACGGAGAAGGTAAGACACAGGCCTCTGGTAACACTGTTTGGCCTTTCTGTTTCCTTCCTTGAGTAATTTTATCAGGAGCTCAGAGGAGTTCAGGGCACAGTCACTCTCAAGTCCCTGAAACACCTTGTAGGACTTGGTAAACTATTCACAAGTTTGCTAGTGGGCAACTGCCTCAGGACGGGTTTCCAAGAACTCAGTCTCACTTTCTATTCTTTGGCTTGCAGAGGCCATTGATGAAAGAAGCGTTCTTCAGCACTTACAGGCTGGACCAAAATGCGTTTATAGTTCTCTTGCAACTGAACTGAACCAGGAAGGGGTCTGGTTAGGACAGGGCAGGGAGAAGGCACAATGAATTGCTGGAGAAAATTCAGACACAGCTGGGCGCAGTGGTTCAAACCTGCAATCCCAGCACTTTGGAAAGCCGAGCTGGGAAGATCACGATGTCAAGAGATCGAGACCATTCTTGCCAACATGGCGAAACCCCGTCTCTACTAAAAATACAAAACTTAGCTGGGCATGGTGATGCATGCCTACAGCCCCAGCTACTCGGGAAGCTGAGGCAAGAGAATAGTTTGAACCTAGGAGGCAGAGGTTGTAGTATAGTGAGTCAGGATGGCGCTACTGCACTCCAGCCTGGTGACAGAGTGCAGCTCCATCTCAAATTTTTTTTGTCTGAAAAAAATTCAGACAAAAATAATTTATCATTTTTTTCTTTCTTGCTCGCTTTTTCTTTTTCTTTTTTTTTCTTTTTTTTTTTTTTTTTTTGAGGCAGAATCTCACTCTGTAACCCAGGCTGGAGTGTAGTGGTGTGATCTTGACTCACTGCAACCCCCACCTTCCAGGATCAAGTGATCCTCCCGCCTCTGCCTGCCAAGTAGCTGGAACTAGAGGTGTGCACCACCATGCCCAGCTAATCTTTTTAATATTTTTAGTAGGGACAGGGTTTCGCCACGTTGGCCAGGCTGTTCTTGAACTCCTGACCTCAAGCAGTCCTCCCACCTCAGCCTCCCAAAGTCCTGGGATTACAGGTGTGAACCACCATGCCCAGCCAAATACGATTTCTAATAAATGGAAGATACCGGTAATAGAGAAGAGAATCTTCAAGAAAACATAGTTAAAAGAACACATCTCTTGCTTTAAAAAAAAAAATAACATATTTGGTTTAACTCAACTCTAAATTCTTATCTTGCAATCTATTAGATTCTTTGTAAGCTTTAAGCTAGAGTCACATGTAAAGAATGGTGTATGTATCCGTGTGTTCATATGCACTACCTAAGAAATTGTACATAGACCAAAAGAGAATTCTAAATCTAGGAAACTCTCTTTCCCAAACTCACAAGAGAGCTTTATGCAGATGCATTTTGACAGTGTCTCATCGTCAACAACTACTAGAGAATGAGGAGTCACTCCCCTGTTCCTGTTCTTCTTTATCTAGGAGGTGTAGATAAAGTCATTAATAATGTCTGGCACGTTTCCTCCCAGGGCAGGAGAAACCATAAGGTCCTACACCTAAAAACACCAGAAAGACTGTGCTTAGGGTAAGATGCTGCAAAGGATCTTCTGACTTCGTGAGAGAAGGCTGGCAGTAACTGGCACCCCCACCCACAGTGGGATCCACCTTCCATGCGGAGATGGGCCCGGGAGAATGCTGGGGTGTGTTCTGCAAAGTACTTTTGCTCAAATTCTCTTCTAGGAGAAGGAAATTTATCGCTGGCCTGCCCGGGAGTCCCTGAAAACCATGCTGGCTGTGGGCTGGACTGTGGAGAGGACCAAAGAGGGAGAAGCTTTGGTTCAACAGCGGGAAAATGAGAAGCTTCGAAGTGTGCCCCAGGCCAACCAGGTAGGACACCATACCTAGAGGCCCACTGTGGGCCGATGGAACCCCTGGAGAATCCGGGAATGTTCTGCCTGGGGCATCATGGGTGGGACCGTCTGAGATGAACCCTGGGGATTTTTCAGGACACATCTTTGACAGCTGGAGTTGGGGATGCTGATGAGAACAAGGAAAATAATGGCAACCCAGTGACTCTGTCTTTGCTTTCCTAGGGCAACAGCTACAGCCCCGCACCCCTCGACCTCTCAAACGTTGTGCTCTCCAGAGAGCTCCAGGTCAGTGCTGATACTCTCAGAACAGCGCGACTCACTTTCCAGGGCAGGACGTATTACCTTCCAAAGAGTTACAGGGGAAAAAAGGGAAAGAATGCTTAGAGCATACCACCACTAAAATGGGAAAACCGAAGATGGTCACATTGTGCAGAGGCCACAGGGGAAGTCTCAGCAGAGTGAACCAATCATCCAATAAGGGAAGGCTTTGCACTTCTTCCAAGGACATCGTGGTGGGTACTGACTCAACGCAAAGGACCACCAGCACGTTAGAGTCATTGCTCAGTATCCATGGGGGCTTCGCCCTAGGACCTCCCACAGATACCAAAACCCACAAACGCTCAAGTCCCTGATACAAAATGGCGTCGTATTTACCTATGACCAACCTACACTCATCCTCCCGTATACTTTCCATCATCTCTAGATTATTTATAACTCCTAATTCAATGTAAATTCTATATAAATAGTTGTACTCTATTTTTTAGAGAATAATGGCAAGAAAAAAAGTCTGTACATGTTCAGTACAGACACAGTTTTTTCCAAATATATTCAATCTGCAGTTGGTTGAATCTGCAGAATTCATGGTTAAGGAAGGCTGACTATACTGTATCAAAACCCCAAATAAGTAAAACAGCTAGGACAAAATCTGTGAAACTTAGCCCCTCCGTGGAGGTGCTTGCTGGTCATTGTAAGGCCCCCAAAACATAAAGACAGCCCGCACGTCCCATGGTGGATTTGCTGGAGCTCCCTGTGATGGTGCAGGCAGGCAGTCATTGCAGGATGCAGGGATGTAAGAGCAAGAGGCTGAAACTGAAAGCCCTAAGCTGCTGCTTTCCATTCCTCCCCTCCTGTGTACACTGGTGGCTGTGGCCTGCCCTCGCCTGGGGCACTCACCCCTCTGGAAGTCCATCAGACCAACCCCCTGGACCTTAGAGAACGTTTCTTTCCAGAGTACATCCTTCATTCTAAATCACTGTTTTATAAGCCTTACAAAAATGGATTCTACTAGAGAAATCTTATTTTCAGCACTTTTCTTTAAGATGTGATAATTTTTAGTTTGTGAAGCTACAGGCTCTCGGGGATTCTAGACTTTTCCTGGCCCGCACTCACAACTTGCCATCTGAGGTCAGGAGTATCACACCAAGCTGCTGTGAAAAATGACGTGCTGCTACCATGCAGGTTCAAGAGGAAACGGATGTTTCTGATAAATGCATCAGACTGCCAGGATAATCAATTACAAGGGAAGGACAGTTAGAAATTTTTTTCTGTGTGTATGGGATGATATAAAACTCATGAGGTCCATAAGCACAGACTAATTGATGATGGGAGGCCCTTGGCCATGTGCTGTTGGTACTGAGTGGTGTGAGGTTCCCGAGGCTGCCTGAAATCGCCCGGCAGATATGAAGCCAGCTTGCTTGCTTGCTTTCTCTTTGACTTGGCTTTTCTTGGTGGGACACAGGGAATGGTGGAGGTTGTGGCTGAGAACTATCACAATATCTGGGCCAAGAAGAAGAAGCTGGAGCTGGAGAGCAAAGGTAAGCCAGATTCACAACACCCCCTGAAGAAGCTGAGCTGGGACAGGGATGCTCTCCCAGAAGTGCAAAGGAAGAGCCAAATGCCATCTCTCACCTTACTGATCCCAGGTGGTGGCAGTCACCCTCTTTTGGTACCATATGACACCTTGACTGCCAAGGAAAAGTTCAAGGACCGGGAGAAGGCACAGGACCTGTTTAAGTTCCTTCAAGTGAATGGCGTCATAGTTTCCAGGTAAGTCTCCTTCCATGTGATGTTAGTGGGACAGGGCTGTGGGTGTGGCCTCTGCCTCCCCAGGTATTTAATTACCTGCCTACAAAACCCAGCCAAGGAGAACCGTCTTTTAAAATGAGAACATTTTTATTTTGGAACATGAAGTCCTTTTTTTTTAACATAAGCATAAATGTTAGGTATTAATTTTTAAAGATCAGCGGCAACAGAGAATCACTGCAAGTTATACCTAAAACATTTCATTGTAACTTAAAATATATAAACATGCATTCATTCACAGATCTTGTACTATGGACCAAGGCCCTTTCTTTGTAGGTTCTGTTTATTGGATTTATAAACCACATCCGTAATACAACCTCAAAGCTTTGGAATCTGGGCTTCTTTAAAGGACGGTGATTAATTTGCAGCACATGGCAACAGTGTGCGTGCAGTACCCTAGATATTTTTTAAATTTCCTCTCTTAGCTTCGACAGTTGTCTCACCCATACCTAATTCAAAAATTACATATTTGGAAGCTTGCAATTACAGGTCTTTACAAAATAGGCATCTTAGTTTTCATAAAATCAGCAGTTCTCTTCAAACTCTTATTGTTTTATAAATTACATAGTAATAATAGTAAGCACAACTGACATAAATGGTCTTGGAATAAAGGGAATTGATTCTTATAAAGACAAAACTCCACTGGAGGGATTGAATGCATCTAAGATGTTTTACCTCAAACATAAGTCAGAATCATCTAGATGAATGGTTTTATTTTTTGTTTTTTTTTTGAGACGGAGTTTCGCTCTTGTTACCCAGGCTGGAGTGCAATGGCGCGATCTCGGCTCACCGCAACCTCCGCCTCCTGGGTTCAAGCAATTCTCCTGCCTCAGCCTCCCGAGTAGCTGGGACTACAGGCACGTGCCACCATGCCCGGCTAATTTTTGTATTTTTAGTAGAGACGGGGTTTCACCATGTTG
>PVKV010012103.1:0-67309 GCA_004027835.1 Alouatta palliata | reverse complement strand
AACAGCATGGTACTGGTACCAAAACAGAGATATAGACCAATGGAACAGAACAGAGGCCTCCGAGGCAACACAACACATCTACAACCATCCGATCTTTGACAAACCTAACAAAAACAAGCAATGGGGAAAGGAGTCCCTGTTTAATAAATGGTGTTGGGAAAACTGGCTAGCCATGTGCAGAAAGCAGAAACTGGACCCCTTCCTGACACCTTACACTAAAATTAACTCCAGATGGATTAAAGACTTAAACATAAGTCATAACACCATAAAAACCCTAGAAGAAAATCTAGGCAAAATCATTCAGGACATAGGCGTAGGCAAGGACTTCATGACCAAAACACCAAAAGCATTGGCAACAAAAGCCAAAATAGACAAATGGGACCTAATCAACCTCCACAGCAACCAACAGAGTGAATCAGCAACCAACAGAATGGGAAAAAATTTTTGCAGTCTACCCATCTGACAAAAGGGCTGATATCCAGAATCTACAAAGAACTAACACTGATTTACAAGAAAAAAACAAACAACTCCATTCAAAAGTGGGCAAAGGATATGAAGAGACATTTTACAAAAGAAGACATACATGAGGCCAATAAACATATGAAAAAATGCTCATCATCACTGGTCATTAGAGAAATGCAAATCAAAACTACATTGAGATACCATCTCACGCCAGTTAGAATGGTGATCATTAAAAAATCGGGAGACAACAGATGCTGGAGAGGATGTGGAGAAATAGGAACACTCTTACACAGTTGGTGGGAGTGTAAATTAGTTCAACCATCGTGGAAGACAGTGTGGTGATTCCTCAAGGACCTAGAAATAGAAATTCCATTTGATCAAGCAATCCCATTACTGGGTATATATCCAAAGGATTACAAATCGTTCTACTATAAGGACACATGCACACGAATGCTCATTGCAGCACAGTTTACAATAGCAAAGACCTGGAACTAACCCAAATGCCCATCGATGATAGACTGGACAGGGAAAATGTGGCACATATACACCATGGAATAATATGCAGCCATCAAAAACGATGAGTTCATGTCCTTTGTGGGGACATGGATGAACCTGGAAACCATCATTCTCAGCAAACTGACACAAGAACAGAAAATCAAACACCACATGTTCTCACTCACAGGCAGGTGTTGAACAATGAGAACACATGGACACAGGGAGGGGAGCATCACACACTGAGGTCTGTCGGGAGGAAATAGGGGAGGGACAGTGTGGGGTGGGGAATTGGGGAGAGAGAGCATGGGGAGAAATGCCAGAGATAGGTGATGGGAAAGAAGGCAGCAAATCACACTGCCATGTGTGTACCTATGCAACAATCTTGCACGTTCTTCGCATGTACCCCCAAACCTAAAATGCAATAAAAAACAAAAATAAAAAAAAAAAGAAAAAGGAAATCCAAAAAAAAAAGAATCACCCAGGAGGTCTATAAAAATACATACTTGCAGGTGTACCCCCAGGACCAAAGTATGCTGATTCACTGTGTCAAGAGTGGTGCTGGAATGCATATTAAATAAGTACTATAATATAATTATGATATTTTGATATTGGTGATCTGTAGACCATGTTTTAACAATAACTAACTAATTCAACTTATAAACATCTTTGCCTTGGCTGTCAGGAAGTTTAGTAAAGTTTTAAGCTTATTCTTTATTGCTTACCTCTGGTAACTGAACCCATATCTTAATGGTCCTATTACAACATCGTGTGTGTGTGTGTGTGTGTGTGTGTGTGTGTGTGTGTGTGTTTACTCTAAGTAGCTTATATTCTTTCCAGAAGTGGTAGACACAAATAATAATGAAATAAAAATACATAGTTATTGATTTTTCTGGAAGATGAAGGGATTATATTAGATAACCCCTAAGTGACTATCAAATCTAATAATTTCATTATTATTTAGTTTAAACAAATGTGTTACCAAAGACAACATTAAATACTAAGTACCTGCATATATCATGTACTATGTCAGTGAACAAAATAGAAAAATAGACTTATAAACTTAAATGTTCTTTTTTAAAATGTAAAGGACACAGGGAATAAGTGTGGTGAGTAAAATACGTGTAGAACAGCTTTCTTTATTTAACTCAGGGATCAAAGTGATCCTTACCTGCAGGCCAGTTTTGAGCAGAGATTTAAATGAAGGAATGGGGTTATCAAATTAGATATCTAAGGAAAGAGTATTCCAGAGAGAGACAGTTAGGAGGATGCCTGGAATGTCTAAGAAAGAGCAAGTGATGAGTGTGGCAGGATCATTCTGAATGAGGGGCAATATAGTCAGAGGTTGGGTCAGAGAGGATACAACGTGCCAGATTAAGTAGTAGCTTCTAAGTTATTTTAAGATCTTTTGATTCTGAGTGAATTGGGAAGTCACTGGAGAGTTTTGAACAGATACATGACATGATCTGACTTATGTTTTAAAAGAATAGCCCGAATTACTGTTTTAGCAATAGAGTATAGGGAAGTAAGGGCAGAAACAGAAAGATCATTGTGTGGTGGTTCTGGTAATCCAATGATGGTGGTTTGAACTAGGGCAGCATTGGTGGAAAAGCTAATTAGATTTTCTAAAAAAATTAGATGAAACAGGTAAGAATTTAAAATATAGAAGATCGCTATTCAGACCTTGCTCTAACTGATCAGAAAAAACTGTCTAAATTGTGGCCACAATCAATGGACTCATATAAGTTTCTCTTTAATCTGTTTAAATAAAATAAACTTTGAAGGACCTATAGAATTTGATTAAGGAAGAAAGATTCTGGTCCTGTGGCATTCCTTTAAGGCACTAGGGTGATTCTGCAACATATATTATTCTATGACTGTTACAGCTTTTCTGTCTTCAAAGGAGGCAGCAGAAACTGGCTGTAAGGTTGGCTTATATCCACCCAACACTTTCTATGTGTCAGGCAATATTCTAAGTTAAAAAAAAAAAAAAGCCTCAGAAAGGTACTTCTGTAGTACACACTATTAATATTATTCCGCATACTAAGAATAAGGAAACTGATGCTCAAACAGGTTAAGAAATACGTACAAAATCATATGGTGTATAAGTTGGGGAGTTTGAATTTAAACCAGGCAGCCAGGCTCCAAAACCCTCATCATCAATCATACACTATATTGCCTCCAAGACTTCTCTAAGCCTCTGTGTTCTCACATGTAAAGCTGACATACTAATAGTACCTACTAATCATGAGCGTAACAAAAATTATTATTTAGTCTAATACTTAGTGATAGATAGTGATCAGTATTATCACATGGCACTACAGTTGACAAAAACAAATTGCAATCCTTATTTTTGTCTATTCCTCACATGGTTATTCCATTTGACATATCAGTAAATTGAGGCTCAACGATCCTTAAATATTTTGCCATGTCACAGAGGTAGAGAAAGTGGTAGGATTTTGTTTCAGATTATGACTTCAAGATCTTTTTCAATTCTTCTCATTGCCCCTTGCAAATGAAGAATACAAAGATATGCAAGGACACTGAATGCCACGTACAGTTCCCAGAAACACAACTTAAATGCCTACAAAAAACCTGTGATTTAAATGGAACCTACATACAAGAATAAACAGCTTCCCCATATATGAGCCATACCTAGCTCCAAAACATAGTAAGAAATACTAATGCTAAATAGCAGCAAAAATAAAAACATCCAAATACACATAACAAAAATAAAACATTTGCATAAATAAAGTTATCCAAACTCTACTTTGGACCAAAAAAGGTGGAGCACACCATGTTCCTGGATGCAAATAATATTGTAATATGTAAATCTGTTCAAGTTATTCTACAGATTTAACACAACTTCAATAAAAATTTCAAAGATATTTTTAGAATATAAAAGAATAATTCCAGAAATCACCTTTTAACACTCAAGAGGACAGTAATCCTCTTTGAGAGTAATAAAGGGAGACTTACATTCAAATATTAAAATATATTGCAAATCTATGTGTGTTAAAACAATATTCCAATATTGTTAGACTACTGGTACAGAAATAGTTATAAAATGGAACAGTACTGAAAGTCCTGAAAAACTCATTCATTTACTAACAGTAGAAATTTATTGAATTAAGTCCCATCCCAAATAAAAGATTATGGATTTGAAAATTTAAAAATAAAAACTTTTGAACATCAACAATACTATGGAAAAAAAAAAGAGGAATAATAAAATTAGAAAATTTCTGCTGTGGTTTGAATGCTTGTGTCCCCTCCAAAATTCTTACTGAAACTTAATCCCCAATACCACAGTATTAAGAGGCAGGAACTTTAGAAAGCAATTAGGCCATAGTGGCTCTACTCCATGAATAGGATTAGTGCCTTATAAAAGGGATTGAGGGAGTACATTTACCCCTTCTTTCCCTTCTTCCATGTGAGGATATAACATTTGTCCCCTCTGGAGAATGCAGCAACAAGGCATCATTTTGGAAGCAAAGACAGAGCCCTCGCCAGACACTGAACCTGCCAATATCATCAACTATCAGCCCCAAAAACTGCAAGAAATAAATTTATGTTATTTATAAATTTCTCAGTCTCACATATTTTGTTATAGGAGTAGGAACAAACTAAGAAAATATCCAGTCTATGAAACTGAAAAGGAACTAGTTTACTTAATATAAAAAGCTTTTATTTAATAAAATGAAGTCACAGACTGGGAAAAATATTTGCAAAAACAATATATCAGATAAAGGGACTGTTATCCAAAATATACAAAAGTTCTTAAAACCCAACAATAGAAAAACAACCCAATTAAAAAATGGACTACAGATCTGAATAGACCTCACCAAAGAAGATATAGATGATAAATAAACACACAAAAAGATACTCAACATCATATGTCATAAGAGAATTGCCAATTAAAACAAAAATGAAATATCACTATACATATATTAGAATGGTCAAAATCTTAAACACTGACAACACCAAACACTAGGGAAGATGTGGAGCAATAGGAACTTTAATTCATTTGATAAGAGTGCCAAATAGTACAGCCACTTTGGAAGATAATTTGGCAGTTTCTCACAAAATTAAATGTACTCTTACCTATGATTTAATAGCCACGATCCTTGGTATTTACCCAAATGATTTGAAAACTGATGTCCACATAAAAATCTGTGCATGAATGTTTACAGCAGCTATATCCATAAGTGGCAAAACTTGGAAGCAACCAAGATGTCCTTCAATAGATAAATGGATAAACAAACTGTGGTGCATCTATTTATACAATGGAATATTATTCAGTGCTAAAAAGAAAAGAGCTATCAAGCCATGGGAAGACATAGAGGAAATTTAAATGCATATTGCTAAGTGAAAGAGACAATCCGAAAAGGCTACATACTACATGATTCCAACTATACAGTATTCTGGGAAGGCAAAATTATAAAGACAGTAAGAAAAGATCAGTGGTTGCCAGGGGTTTTGGAGAAGAAAGGGAGAAAGAGACGATAGGTGGAACATAGGGAATTTTTAGGGCACTGAAATTATTATTGTGTATGAAACTGTAATGATGTATATATGTCACCATACCTTTGTTAAAATACATAAAATGTACAACACAAAGAATGAATCCTAATGTAACAATGGATTTTAGTTAATAACAATGTATGAATATTGACTCATCAATTGTAACAAATGCCTCACACTAATGCAAGATGTTAATAACAGAGGAAATTGAAGGAGTGGTGAGGGGGTATATGGTGCCATCTGTATACTTCATTCAATTTTTTTCTGTAAACCAAAAACTGATAAAAAGTCTATTAGTTAGAAAAAGATAAAGCTCTCACAACCAAAAAGTAAATCAGCACAATTACTCAATTACTGAGAGAGAGAGAGAGAGAGAGAGAGAGAGAGAACATGGGAGATGCAAAACAGAAAAATAATTGAAACAACAAAAGCTACAAATTGTCATTAGTTTTACTAAAAAGTAGGGAAAGTTAAATAATTAAGAAAAGAGTATTGTTTAATGTTGATACCAATCAAAGAGACTGGCATATTTATACACTGCTGGAGGAGGTATAAAATGGAAGAACGTGGAGGGTATTTTATTAACATGTCTCAAAACTGTTTTAAATATACACAATCTCAATTTTATACCTGGAATTTTGTCCTACTAAAATAATCACAATGAACATAAAAATGCTTAGATCATTGTTTATTATGGAACTTAATTATCCAAAACTAAAAGATTGGCAAAATAAATTGTGATGCATTCAAACAATGAACTCCTGAGAATTCCTTTAGAAACATCTTAGAAAAAGACATTTAATGCATAAAAAAAATTAGGATGTATTGCCAAGTGGAAAATAGAGGTTTATAAAATTGTATCCCTTTACCTAATTATTAAGAAAAAACACATATATAGCATTTTACGTGTTTGTCTTTATATCTCTCTTCTATCATCCATCTAGCTATTTATATCTATGTATGGAGAGAAACAAAAAAGCAAAATTACACCAACATGCTAACTTTGCTTATGTATTTTTAAATTGGGTTACAACCAGGATTTTTTTGTTTTCTTCTTTTTGGTTATCTATATTTTCAATGATTTCTACAAATAACAGGTGTTGTTTCGTGATAAGAAAAAGTATAACGCAGTGTTTAAGATAAAAGTTTCTGTAGTAATCCTAATTATACCTCAAGCTATTTGGTTTGCCTTTCTAAGCCTCAGTTTGTACATCTGTAGAATGTGAATATTGTGTGAGAATATTCTGTAGAATAAGTGAGACACTGAATGTTAAGCATTTAAAAATACAGTGCCTGTTCCAGAGTAATTGATCAATAAGTATTTAATATTATTAATATATCATCATTATAAACAGAACAGAGAATTAAGGAACAAGCCCAAAGTGTATTCACTTCTACTGAGACATTATATTCAGGACTAAGAGGAGGTAGGAAATAGGCTTAGAGATCCCCATAATTATAAAATGAAACAATGGCTAGAGCCTTTCTCGACTTCTGTTCCCGTGAATATAGTAGACTCAATGCAAATTTAAAAAGAATCTCCAAACAAATCAGACATGAAAGAGTCGGCAGGAAGTCTGTGTGTTGCTTTAGTTACACAGTGATAATTAATAGGAAACATTTGAAACACCCCTTTCAAAAATCTAACATCTTTAACACAGGATAACATAACACTGAACTTTGTAAAGATGTCAGCTTCAACTAATATTATAATTACTGTATATGTATTTCTCTTATGAGGGTTTTTATATAGAAATAATTTTATTTCACTTTATTTTACTTGGAAAAAACCTTTAAGACCACATTACCAAAAATAGCCAATTATTTAATGTTTTAAATTATAAAATCATATTCTCTTGAATTTCCATAGCTCTTCAGTGGCCTTGGGCAAATATGAGAAAACAGATTAGCCAATGAAATTTATAAAAGATAGAGCTTCTTAATCAGCTTTGCAGAATGACAGAAAAGTACATTTAAAAGTCATAAAGCCCTAGGATCAAATCTTAACTTTTTACTCGATAGTATTTATTGGGTGCTTATTACGTTTAAGGCCCTCATATACCTTCACAAAGCTATGTAATCTTGGGTAAGTTACTTAGTCTTCCTGAACTTTAGTTTCCTAAACTATAAAATAGAGTATTTTTATTCTTATTTTGAGGATTAGAAATAAGCTTCATTTCATCCCAATATTAATATTTGGACAAAAACACAAATGCATTACTTTATGGCAGGAATACAACATATGGGATATTTAAATGCAGACGATGATGATGATGATGATATGGCAATGATGTTAACAAACACATTGGGCTTACTGTATGCCAAACACTATTCTAAATAGTTTATACATATAAACCAACTTAATTCTCATAGCTGCATTAAGGGTAGGAAACTGAGGCAGATAGAATTTAGAGAATTCCTTTAAAAGAATCTAGTAAAAAGCATTTAATGTAAACAAATATTTAGAATGTATTGCCAAGTAGAAAATAAAGTGGGCTTATAAAATAGTGTAAGGTAAGGTCAAATAGTATAAGTATCTATGTAATAGCTAGAAAGTTATGAAGCCAGATTGAAAGGCAGGCAATCTGGCCGTAGGGTTGTTGTTCTTAAGTACTGACTATAGGGCCACTCTCTTATGCTTAGTCTCATCCTACATATGGAGCTGTGTTTACGAGCCATTTAGAAATGGACTGTCTTACAAGTATCTTGCTTACAGAAAATAAATTTTTCCTTGTGATACGTGATTCTACCTACTTTTTCCATTTTGCCCAGGGTTAATGAACCGCATCAAGATCCAGAAAGAGAATAACAAAAGGAGAGTTGAGTTTCAATTGCTGCCAAGGCTATAACAACACTTCTCCTGCTGAACTTGATTTTGGGGAAGAGGCCGAGTTAGAATGGCTCTAATTATAATAGATAATACTAAAGTTTCTGTTTATGAAATATACAATGAAGTGTACAGTTTGTTTATGACATGTACAATGCTGAACATTTTATATGCATGATCTTACTTCATTCTAATAACAATCCAGTAATACCAGCATTTCTATTTCATGTTACAGATGGGTAAGTTGAAACTACAACTAACTTGTTCAAATCTGAACAGCCAATAAATGGCAAGATGAAGGTATGAATTCAACTCTACTTGACCCAGATAACTTTAAACCTGTTTCACTACCACACCAAGTCATGAGATTTAAATTCATATAAAAATTAAAAATGCGTATGGTTGTGAGAAACATAAAAAAATTACAATGTCATTAACACAATAAAAGTTCTTTTTTCTCACACACACGAAGTCTGGATTAGGCACTCTAGGCTTGATGTGGTGATTTCACCATTGCCAGAACTCAGACTTTTTTCCGTTTATCTACCCATTATCCCTACTATGCCACCTTCTAGTTCAAGATGTCTGATCAAACTCCAGCTATTATGTCCATATTCCAGCCTACAGGAAAGAGAAAGGCGCAAAGTAGAATGTGATTCCTCCCTTAAGAATAGCAGTTTTTCAAAAAACTCATAGATACAGTCTTAGTCTATTTTATACTGATATAAACATACCTGAGACTGAGTAATTTATAATGAACAGAAATTAATTGGCTCACAGTTCATATCAAGTTTCCAGCCAGGGCCTTCTTGCTGAGTCATCAAAGGGCAAAAGGCAAAAGAAAGAAAGAGGAGGCCAAATTAATCCTTCCATAAGGGCACCAATCTCATCCCTTAAGGTAAAGCCCTCATGGCCTATATCAGATTTCAAACATCCTACCTCTTAATACTGTTACTGTGGTAACTAAATTTCTTTCTTTCTTTTTTTAGATAGGTTATTGCTTTGTTGTCCAGGTCAGAGTACAGTGGTGCCATTACAGACAGCTGACTACAGCCTCAACCTCCTGGGCTCCAGCCATCCTTCCATCTCAGCCTCCTGAGTAGCTGGGCCCACAGACGTATACCACTATATCTGACTGATTTTTCTATTTTTTTTTTTTTTTTTGTAGAGACAGGGTTTTACCTGTTGCCCAGGCTGGTCTTGAACCCCTGGGTTCAAGCAATCCACCCACCTCAGTCTCCCAACATGTTAGGATTAGAGGTGTGAGCCACCATGCCCAACTGGTAATTAAATTTCAACACGAGGTTTGGAGGGAAAAACAAACATTTAAACCACAGGACATATGCTGACATTTCTCTAGCTATAAGAGATTGCAGTCTTTGTTCAAAGAGCGATATATATGGCTCAAATCAAGGGTTTTGCTACTAAGGAAGCAGAGGAGAATGAACAGTAAAGAAGTAGCAATATCTGCGACAGTGTATACAGAGAAGAAGAAAATGACTTTTACATCTAACTCAATGCAGTGTAAAACACAGGCAGTACACATAAGCAGGAATCTGCAGCCAGAGGTAACTATGAAAATGCGAGATCTCCTCCAAGGAAACTTCACAGAAATCTTGCAGGAGCTTAGACTTCCATAGGATGTGAAATAGGAATCTAAATTAGCTTTAACTAGGTTTCAATAAACTGAGAGACACTCCTCATCACTATCACCCTAAACAGGAAGTGAGT
Source organism: Alouatta palliata (assembly GCA_004027835.1). Lineage (NCBI taxonomy): Eukaryota > Metazoa > Chordata > Mammalia > Primates > Atelidae > Alouatta > Alouatta palliata. The sequence continues at coordinate 57,276 of PVKV010012103.1, read as the reverse complement.
AGTTCTGAGGAGTATGACTCAAATTAAACAACTTCTACCTTAGGATGTGTATTATTCCAGTTTCACATTGCTATAAAGATACTACCTGAGACTAATTTATGAAAGAAAGAGGTTTAATTGACTCAGTTCTGCATGGCTGGGGAGGCCTCAGAAATTTACAATCATGGCAGAAGGGGAAGGGGAAGCAAGGCCTGTCTTCATAAGGTGGCAGTAGAGACAAAGAGTGAAAGAGGAAGTGCTACTTTTAAACCATCAGATCTAGTGAGAACTCACTATCAGGAGAACAACATGGGGGAAACAGCCCTCATGTTCCAGCCACCTCCAACAAAGTTCCTCCCTCAACATGTGGGGATTACAATTCAAAATGAAATTTGGGTGGGGACACAGCCAAACCATACAAGGATAACATAATTTTACTCACTAATCTAGTCTCTGAGGTTACCTCCACTTTGAATCTGTTAGGACCTACAGAACCTACTTGGTTCTCCCTGCCTTTGAGCATATCCCAGGGCCAGATTTACTGCCTGAATTTAGGGATTAATGCTATATCCTTACACCCTAGGGAAGTTTCTGTTATACAGTAAGCACTCAATAAATATTTTCTAAGTTAAATTTTAAAAATATATAAATCAGGTGAGATCCAAGATGGCAGATTAGACAACACAACTGCAGTGCACAACACCCAGTGAGAGAGACGCAGAAACCCAGAGATCTACTAGCTCCAACCAAGGTACCAGGTGCATTTCAACGGGTCTGGTCCGAGGGTGAGCAAAGGCCACTCAGGGCAGACCAAGGCGGGATGGGTGCTGCTTCACCCAGAAAGTACATCTGACCAGCAAGTGGGAGGCTCCACCTCTGGCACTCCAGTCCCGATACATCGCTTCCCTCAAAGCCTCAGCAATACACAGAACAGGGGACCTTTGCCAGTCAAGCACCAGGAATTACAAATGTGGAGTTGAATAAGAGTCTGCAGAGCTACTGCCCCCTCCCCCCACCCCCCGGAGAGAGAGGGAGCTGTAAGCAGGAGCAGCTGGGCGGCCCCTACCCCATGACAGGAGAGAGAGAAAGCTGACAGGGGGAGACTGCCAGGTGCGGCTGGGCGGGTCCCTACCCTCCCCCACAAACCCCAGAGGGCTGAATTCTGACTCTAGTGGGGTGCATAGCCAGTGCCACAGTCTGAGATGAAGCCTGAATGATCCAATCCTGTGGAGGAAGGGCACAACCCACCACTAGAGGGGTGGGACTGGGCTACACGTTTTAACAAAAAACACAGGAAGCCTACGTAGCAACAGGATGGTATTCTTAACAACCCAGCAGCACCTACAGGTCAGCGGAAGAGGCGGGCCTAATTTCCAAGCATGAACAAAAAAGACACAGGAAGCTTCCCTAGTAACCTAAAGGAGTCCCTAGAAACTCAGTACCACCCCCACAGGCAGACAAGCAACCTCATCAAGCAGCTCTCTGACACCACAGCCAGGTAAATCCACAAAGATGGGAAAAAACCAGCACAAAAAAGGTGAAACTATCAAAGACCAGAACACCTCTTCTCCTTGAAGGGATCACAACTCATCAACAACACAGAATCACATCTTGATTGAGAAGGAGTGTGAAGAACTGATGGAAACAGGATTCAGAAGCCGGATAACTTCTCAGAGCTAAAGGAACACATTCTAACTCAATGCAAAGAAACCAAAAACCTTGAAAAAAGGTTAGATGAAATGCTAACTAGAATAACCAGCTTAGAGAAGAACATAAACGACTTGATGGAGTTGAAAAACACAGTACGAGAACTACATGAAGCAAACACAAGTTTTAATAGCCAAATTGATCAAACAGAAGAAAGGATATTAGAAATTAAAGATCAACTCAATGAAATAAAAAGAGAAGGCAATACAAGAGAAAAAAGAGTGAAAAGAAATGAACAAAGCCTCCAAGAAATATGGGATTATGTGAAAAAACCTAATCTATGCTTGATCCGTGTATCTGAATATGAAGGAGAGAATGAATCCAAGCTGGAAAACACACTCCAGGATATTATCCAGGAGAACTTTCCAAGCCTGGCAAGGCAGTCCAAATTTCAAATTCAAGAAATACAGAGAACTCCACAAAGATATTTCTCAAGAAGAGCAATCCCAAGGCACACAATTGTCAGATTCACCAGGGTCAAAATGAAGGAAAAAATGCTAAGGGCAGCCAGAAAGAAAAGTAAGGTCACCCACAGAGGGAAGACAATAAGACTCACAGCAGATCTCTCAGCAGAAACCCTACAAGCCAGAAGAGAGTGGTGGCTAATATTCAACATCCTTAAAGAAAAGAACTTTGAACCCAGAATCTCATATCCAGCCAAACTAAGCTTCATAAGTGAAGGAGAAATAAAATCCTTTACAGACAAGCAATTATTGAGAGATTTTGTCACCACCAGACCTGCCCTGTAAGAGCTCCTGAAAGAAACACTAAGCATGTAAAGGAACAAGTACCAGTCACTACAAAAGCAAACCAGTTGGCAAAGACCAAGAATGCAATGAAGAAAATGAGTCAACTAATGAGAAAGAAAACCAGCCAGTAACAAAAAGGCAGGATCAAATTCACACATAACAATATTAACATTGAATGTAAATGGCCTAAATGCCCCAATCAAAAGACACAGACTGGCAAACTGGATAAAAAGTCAGAACCCATCGGTGTGCTGTATTCAAGAAACGCATCTCACATACAGAGACACACATAGACTCAAAATAAAGGGATAGAAGAAGATTTACTAAGAAGAACAAAAAAAAGCAGGGGTTGCAATCCTAGTCTCTGATAAAATGGACTTCAAACCAACAAAGATCAAAAGAGACAAAGAAGGACATTACACAATGGTAAAAGGATCAATCCAACAGGAAGAGCTAACTATCCTAAATATATACGCCCCCAACACGGGAGCACCCAGATACATAAAGCAAGTTCTTAACAACCTAAAATGAGATTTAGACTCCCACACAATGATAGTGGGAGACTTCAATACTCCACTGTCAATATTAGAAAGATCAATGAGGCAGAAAATTAACAAGGATATCCAGGACTTGAATGCAGAGCTGGACCAAGCAGATCTAACAGACATATACAGAACGCTCCATCCCAAATCCACAGAATATACATTTTTCTCAGCATCACATTGCACTTACTCTAAAACTGACCACATCATTGGAAACAAATCACTCCTCAGCAAATGCAAAAGAACAGAAATCATCACAGTCTATCAGACCACAGTGCAATCAGACTAGAACTCAGGATCAAGAAATACACTCAAACCCACACAATCACTTGGAAACTGAACAACTTGCTTCTGAATGTTGACTGGATAAACAATGAAATGAAGGCAGAAATAAAGATGTTCTTCGAAATCAACCAGAATGAAGACACAACCTACCAGAATCTCTGGGACACCTTTAAAGCAGTATTGAGAGGGAAATTTATAGCAATAAATGCCTACCAGAGAAGAGAGGAAAGATCTAAAATCGACACCATATCATCAAAATTGAAAGAACTAGAGAAGTAAGATCAAAAAACCTCAAAAGCTAGCAGAAGATAAGAGATAACTAAAATCTGAGCAGAACTGAAGGAGATAGAGACACAAAAAACCCTTCAAAAAAATCAATAAATCTAGGAGCTGGTTTCTTGAAAAGATGAACAAAATAGACAGACAGCTAGCCAGATTAATAAAAAAGAAAAGGTGGAAGAATCAAATAGATGCAATAAAAAACAATAAAGGGGATATCACCACTGATTCCACAGAAATACAAACTACCATCAGAGATTACTACAAACAGCTCTACTCACATAAACTAATAAACCTTGTAGTGTAGTTTGAAGTCAGATAGCATGATGCCTCCAAGTCTGAAATTGAGGCAGCAATTAATAGCTTACCAACCAAAAAAAGTCCAGGTCCAGACGGGTTCACAGCCAAATTCTACCAGACGTAAAAAGAGGAGCTGGTTCCATTCCTTCTGAAACTGTATCAAAAAATACAAAAGGAGGGAATGCTCCCTAACTCATTTTATGAGACCAACATCATCCTGATACCAAAACCAGGCAGAGACTCAACTGAAAAGGAAAACATCAGGCCAATATCCATGATGAACATTGACACAAAAATCTTCAATAAAATACTGGCAAACAGATTGCAATGGCACATGAAGAACCTTATCCATCACAACCAAGTAGGCTTCATCCCAGGGATGCAAGGCTGGTTCAACATACGCAAATCCGTAAGTGTAATTCATCACATAAACGTAACCAGAGACAAAAACCACATGATTATCTCAATAGAGGCAGAGAAGGCCTTCGATAAAATTCAACAGCCCTTCATGCTAAAATCTCTGAATAAACTAGGTATTGATGGAACGTATCATAAAATGATAAAAGCTATATATGATAAACTTACAGCCAATATCATACTGAACGGGCAAAAGCTGGAAGAATTCCCTTTGAAATCAGGCACTAGACAAGGATGCCCTCTCTCACCACTCCTATTCAACATAGTATTGGAAATTCTAGCCAGAGCAATCAGGCAAGAAAAAGAAATAAAGGGTATTCAATTAGGAAAGGAGGAAGTCAAACTGTCTCTATTTGCAGATGAGGTGATTGTATATCTAGAAGACCCCATTGTCTCAGCCCAAAATCTTCTCAAACTGATAAGCAACTTCAGCAAAGTCTCAGGATACAAAATCAATGTGCAAAACCCACAAGCATTCCTATACCCCAATAACAGACTTAAAGAGAGCCAAATCAAGAGCGAACTCCCATTCACAATTGCTACAAAGAGAACAAAATACCTAGGAATACAACTCACAAAGGATGTAAAGGACCTCTTCAAGGAGAACTACAAACCACTGCTCAACGAAATAAGAGAGGACACAAACAGATGGAGAAACATTCCATGTTCATGGTTAGGAAGAATCAATATTGTGAAAATGGCCATACTGCCCAAAGTAATCTATAGAGTCAATGCTATCTCCATCAAGCTACCAATGACCTTCTTCACAGAACTGGAAAAAACTACCTTAAACTTCATATGGAATCACAAAAGACCCCGCATAGCCAAGACAATCCTAGGCAAAAAGAACAAAGCCGGAGGCATCACACTGCCAGACTTCAAACTGTACTACAAGGCTAGAGTAATCAAAACAGCATGGTACTGGTACCAAAACAGAGACTTAGACAAATGGAACAGAGCAGAGACCCCAGAAGAAACACCACACATCTACAACTATCTGATCTTTAATAAACCTGACAAAAACAAACTATGGGGAAAGGACTCCATGTTTAATAAATAGTGTTGGGAAAACTGGCTAGCAATGTGCAGAAAGCAGAAACTGGACCTCTACCTGTCACCTTACACTAAAATTAACTCCAGATGGATCAAAGATTTAAACATAAAACCTAACACCATAAAAACACTAGAAGAAAACGTAGGCAAAACCATCCAGGACATAGGCATAGGCAAGGACTTCATGACTAAAACACCAAAAGCTATGGCAATAAATGTCAGGATAGACAAATGGGATCTAATTAAACTCAAGAGCTTCTGTACAGCAAAAGAAACCATCATTAGAGTGAATTGGCAACCAACAGAATGGGAAAAAATTTTTGCAATCTACCCATCTGACAAAGGGCTGATATCTAGAATCTACAAGGAACTAAAACAGATATACAGGAAAAAAAAAACAACCCCATTCAAAAGTGGGTGAAGGATATGAACAGACACTTTTCAAACGAAGACATATATGAGGCTGACAAACATATGAAAAAATGATCATCATCACTGGTCATTAGAGAAATGCAAATCAAAACCACACTGCGATATCATCTCACGCCAGTTAGAATGGTGATCATTAAAAAATCTGGAGACAACAGATGCTGGAGAGGATGTGGAGAAATAGGAACAGTCTTACACCGTTGGTGGGAGTGTAAATTAGTTCAACCATTGTGGAAGACAGTGTGGTGATTTCTCAAGGATCTAGAAATAGAAATTCCATTTGACCCAGCAATCCCACTATTGGGTATATACCCAAAGAACTATAAATCATTCTGCTATAAAGACGCATGCACACGTATATTCATTGCAGCATTGTGTATAATAGCAAAGACCTGGAACCAACCTAAATGCCCATCAATGATAGACTGGACAAAGAAAATGTGGTACATATAAACCATGGAATACTATGCAGCCATCAAAAACAATGAGTTCATGTCCTTTGTAGGGACTTGGATGAATCTGGAAACCATCATTCTCAGGAGACTGACCCAAGAACAGAAAGCCAAGCACCATATGTTCTCACTCATAGGTGTGTGTTGAACAACGAGAACAAGTGGACTCAGGGAGAGGAGCATCACACACAGGGGACAGTTGTGGAGGGGTAGAGACAATGGGGGTGGTGAAGGAGGGGAGGGTGGGGAGGGATAACATGGGGAGAAATGCTAGATATAGTATGCACCAAAAGTAAAATAAATTGAAAAAAATTCTATTATGAAAGAATTATATATATATATATATATATATATATATATATATATATATATATCTCAAAACAAACCTCATAATCAGGGAACCATAAATTAAAACAATGAGATATCCCTTTATACTCATCAAAGTGATAAAAATTGAAAGGCATAATAATATTAACTGCCAGTAGAAATGTGTGGAAAACATTATTCTCATATACTGCCAGTGAGACTGTAAACTAATAACCCAGTTTGGAAACTATATGGCAACCTCTATTGAAATAGAATATTTATATATGCTGTGGCCCAACAATCCCACTTCTAGGTACATGACTTAGAGAAATGCTCACAGATGAGTAAAAATTACCACATGCAAATGCTCAATGCAGCATTATTTGCAATGTCAGAAAAAATGGAAACTTGTTTAATTCCCATCCATAGGAGAAAGGTTTTATAATGTGTTATGTTCATACAATGGAATAAAAGCCAGGTGCTTGAGTCTTCTATTACTATTCTCAGTTCTCTTTTCTTTCTCAACATACTTCCATATATACTTTGCATTCAGGTGATTATCTTTGGCCAATAACTTATGAATGGAAATGACATTTCCATTCATAATGGAATGAAGCATTTAATTGCTTATGTGAGACCCTACAGCTTTCTTTTTTCCCGCTGTTGTGACTGAGGAGGTTTTATTTTTCAGATGGTATATTGCCAAAATGGTGAAAACTTATTCAGCCTGGGCCCTGAGTAAATGAGCATGCCACCAATCCAGGTTACTCCTGGTTATTTAGCAGGAATAAGAAATTAACAATGTTCTGTTAAATAACTGAGATTTGGGAAACCAGACATTTCCCGATTAATAAAAAATAAGGGGAACAGACTGGAACATATCTAGTTTTAATTTTTGAAACTACACAGTTCTCAGAAATATATACTGAGATAAATAGGAAAATTTTAGCATAGTTTTTATAGGATAATGTTAGTTTGGAAATACAAAACCATACACACAGTGAAAAAATACCAGGTGATTGTATATGGATGAAAATCAATGATATAAAACAATATGAAAATGGACAAGAAGGTAACATCATCTTCAGCGAGTGGGGATAAGAAATGAGACATTTTTCAAAACAGAAGGCATTTTAGCTATGAAGTAGGTTGAATGAAAGTCCCCCAAAATTTATGTCCATATCCAAATCCGTGGAAGTGGTGGATATTACCTTATTTGAAAAAAAGGTCTTTATAGTTACAATTAAGTTAAGGATTCTGAGATAAAATCATCTTAGATTATGCAGTGGGCTCTAAATCCAATGTGTTTTTATAAAAAACAAAAAAGGAAAAAATGATGTGAAGATGAAGGCAGAAATTGGAGTGCTGTGACCAAAAAGCCAAAGAAGTTAAGGAATGCTTGGAGCCACCAGAAGCTGGAAGAGGGAAGGAAGGAATCTCTCCTACAGCTTCCAGAGCAATTTTGGCCTTGTGAACACCTTGACTTCAGATTTCTGGCCCCCAGAATTGTAAGAGAATACATTTTTGTTATTTTAAGTCACCTGGTTTGTGGTAATTTATTGCAGTATCCTGAGAAACTAAAACTAAATCAATCAGTAATGCCTCCTTTCTTAAAACAAAATAATGGGAAGCAAATATAACAGAATATTACTGGCTGTTAATTGTGGGTAGGAAACAAGTATTTTTGTAATATTCCTTATATTGTCCTACATTTTAAAATTTCTCACAATAAAATTTAAAATAAATTTTTACTGGGATTATATTGTAAAATTATGGTTTACTGCATAATTTTATGCAGTTAACTGCTTTGTAAATGCTTAAAACTCTGACAAGAGAAACATTTTCAGTTGTAAACACACTCATTTTAGATGGTCCACCATTACAATGACTTTCAAGCCCTTTCACATTTGACTTGCATCTCATTTTATAGTTTTAATTCCTATAGCCTACAAACTCCTGACACACACCCTATGTTATAGAGTACCTACACTTTTCCACACAGGACATCTTTAAATCTTCATGAGTTTTCTCCCTGTTTCCATCACTTAAAATGGCCCCTAAGGCCTGGCAAACTTCTACTACTTCTAGATCCAGTTCAAAAGATACCCATAGAGGAAGCCATCTCTCATTCCTCAGAATTAGTTTCTGTTTTGTACTCTCTTAGCATTTAGTTTATAATGAATTCTAATATTATAATTGTGTCTTCCTTGCCAGTCTTTGCCTATGAAATATAATTAGTCAAAACTATAATTAATTACATCTATATCCCCAATAACTAACACAGTTCCTGACACAGACCAGAGTCCAGTGAATGCTGGCTGAAAAAATTAATGAATAAATGACTTTCTTTCATAGTTTAGTGCTTCTTATCCTGAATTTCTGTATGGTCCAAACATCACAAACTATTGTCAATTTAAGAAAGTTATCTATCTGCAGCAAAGCAAATTAACTCCAAAACTAATTTCTCTCCAATAGTATCAAGCACCAGAGAATGTCTTCTATGCTATTATTATACTTTAAGTTCTGGGGTACATGTGCACAACATGCAGGTTTGTTACATAGGTATACACGTGCCATGCTGTAGCCTGCATCCACCACACCGTCATCTGCATTAGGAATTTGTCCTAATGCTATGCTTCCCTGATCTCCCACCCCCTGCTCTCCTTCCCCTAGACCCCCATCCCATCAACAGGCCTCAGTGTGTGATGTTCCCCTCCCTGTGTCCATGTGTTCTCATTGTTCAACACCCACTTACAAGTGAGAACATGTGATGTTTGGTTTCCTGTTCTTGTGTGAGTTTGCTGAGAATGATGATTTCCAGCTTCATCCATGTCCCTGCAAAGAACATGAACTCATCCTTTTTAATGGCTGCATAGTATTCCATGGTGTATATGTGCCACATTTTCTTTATCCAGTCTATCATTGATGGGCATTTGGGTTGGTTCCACGTCTTTGCTATTGTGAACAGTGCCGCAATGAACATATGTGTGCATGTGTCTTTACGATAGAAGGATTTATAACCCTTTGGGTATATACCCACTAATGGGATTGCTGAGTCAAATGGTATTTCTATTTCTAGATCTTTGAGGAGTCACCACACTGTCTTCCACAATGTTTGAACTAATTTACACTCCCACCAACAGTATAAAAGCATTCCTATTTCTGAACATCCTCTCCAGCATCTGTTGTCTCCTAACTTTTAATGATCGCCATTCTAACTGGCATGTGATGGTATCTCCATGTGGTTTTGATTTGCATTCCTCTAATGACCAGTGATGATAAGCTTTTTTTCATATGTTTGTTGGCTGCATAAATGTCTTCGTTTGAGAAGTGTCTGTTCATATCCTTCACCCACTTTTTGATGGGGCTGTTTATTTCTTGTAAATTTGTTTAAGTTCTTTGTAGATTCTGGATTTTAGCCCTTTGTCAGATGAGTACATTGTAAAGTTTTTTTTCCCATTCTGTTGGTTGCCAGTTTATTCTAATGACAGTTTCTTTTGCTGTGCAGAAGCTCTTTAGTTGAATTAGATCCCATTTGTCTATTTTGGCTTTTGTTGTCATTGCTTTTGGTATTTTAGTCATGAAGTCCTTGCCCATGCCTATGTCCTGAATGGTATTGCCTAAGTCTTCTTCCAGAGTTTTTATGGTGTTAGGTCTTATGTTTAAATCTTTAATCCATCTGGAGTTATTTTTGCATAGGGTGTAAGGAAGGGATTCAGTTTCAGCTTTCTGCGCGTGGCTAGCCAGTTTTTCCAACACCATTTATTAACCAGGGAATCCTTTCCCCATGCTTGTTTTTGTCAGATTTGTCAAAGAACAGATGGTTGTAGATGTGTCATTACTTCTGAGGCCTCTGTTCTGTTCCATTGGTCTATATCTCTGTTTTAGTACCAGTACCACGTTGTTCTGATTACTGTAGCCTTGTAGTGTAGTTTGAAGTCAGATAGCATGATGCCTCCAAGTCTGAAATTGAGGCAGCAATTAATAGCCTACCAACCAAAAAGTCCAGGACAGATGGTTTCACAGCCAAATTCTACCAGAGGTACAAAGAGGAGCTGCTACCATACCTTCTGAAAGTACTCCAAACAATAGAAAAAATGGGAATCCTCCCTAACTCATTTTATGAGACCAACATCATCCTGATACCAAAACCTGGCAGAGACACAACTAAAAAAGAAAACTTCAGGCCAATATCCATGATGAACATTGATGCAAAAATCCTCAATAAAATACTGGCAAATCGAATGCAACAGCACATCAAAATGCTTATCCATCACAATCAAGTCAGCTTCTTCCCTGTGATTCAAGGCTGATTCAATATACGCAAATCCATAAACGTAATCCATCACATAAACAGAACCAAAGACAAAAACCACATGATTATCTAAATAGATGCAAAGAAGGCTTTTGACAAAATTTAACAGCCCTTTATGCTAAAATCTCACAATAAACTAGGTATCAGTGGAATGTAACTCAAAATAATAAGAGCTATTTATGACAAACCCACAGCCAATATCATACTGAATGGGCAAAAACTGGAAACATTCCCTTTGAAATCTGGCACAAGACAAGTATGCCCTGTATCACCACTCCTATTCAACATAGTATTGGAAGTTCTGACCTGGGCAATCAGGCAAGAAAAAGAAATAAAGGGTATTCAATTAGGAAAAGAGAAAGTCCAATTGTCTCTATTTGCAGACAACATGATTGTATACTTAGAAGACCCCATCATCTTAGCCCAAAATCTCCTTAACCTGATAAGCAACTTCAGTAAAGTCTCAGGATACAAAATTAATGTGCAAAAATCACAAGCATTCCTATACACGAATAACAAACAGAGAGCCAAATCATGAGTAAACTCCCATTCACAAATGCTACAAAGAGAATAAAATACCTAGGAATGCAACTAACAAGGGATGTGAAGGACCTCTTTAAGAAGAACTACAAACCACTGCTCAAGGAAATAAGAGAGGACAAAAACAGACAGGAAAACATTCCATGCTCATGGTTAGGAAGAATCAATATCCTGAAAACGACCATACTGCCCAAAGTAATGTATAGATTCAATGTTATCCCCATCAAGCTACCATTGACTTTCTTCACAGAATTGGAAAAAACACTTTAAATTTCATATGGAATAATAAAAGAGACCACATAGTGAAGACAATCCTGAGAATGTCTTCTTAAGAGAAAAAAGAAACTACCTCAGAGCTGCTTTAACAAGAGAAAATTCATCCAACCCCTGGCTATGAGCCCTTGCCTACTGCATTAGGTTCAGCACAGAGACCAGCACTCTCATGGCATTCTGAATAATTCTCCAACAGAGCTTAGCACCCTCTCCAGCAGCCTGACCTACAACTTGTATTCTGAAGAAAAAAAAATAACTGAGCCACTTTTGTTTACTTTATTGGAATATGAGAGGGAGAAAGATGTTTTTAAAAATGAAATATTCCTTTCCTCTTGGCACCAGGATTGCCTTTCCAAATGTCTGTGTTTAGAGGGCATTAGAAAGTACTGAATTTGTTTCTTTAAAATAAAGTGAGTCTTAGAAAAGCATAGGAGTGAACTTCAGCAGCATAGAACCAGGGGAAAATCACAGTATCTAACACTATTCTTCCATCTTCACATTCACCAAGGTGTTTGTTGCAGAAATCCCTAAATATCAGTTCCAATTGCCTTCTCCTCCACTCAGAAGCCGTCACTGGCCACTAAAATCTACACATTTCTGAGCACTTTTAACATATTAGCCTTAATATCTCTATACATCCAGTGTTTATCACAGTGAGTGGCACATAGTCGTCTGAGTATGTTGAATGAATAAATCAATGATCATACAGGCCTTATATTAGGAACATGGAGAGGAAAAATGAGGAATATTGTCATGCTGACTTGTACAAATAATCCCAAGGAATTTACCCATAACTTTTATCTTAATATACCAACACTCTTTCACATTTTTCTTTTTTAATGAGGATAACTTAAAAACAAGAAAGTACAAAAATCTTTAGTGGCAACTCATTACATTTTTGCATGTCTGCTTCTTAGGAAAAGTGTGAGCATTTCATGATCATATAATCCTATTAGCTCCCTTCTACCTTTTCCACTACCACTGTCAAATATATAACTTCTACTCATATTATACTACCCAGAAGCCATTATTACCACTATCGTTTTAAAACAGTCAATATCCTTTTCTTCATACATTTATCATTTCCATTGTTTCTCATTCCTTCCTGCAGTTCTTAGAATTTTTGAGAATTTATGAAGGACATTTAATAACTGATTCAAGAAACCATATATTGCAAGTAAAACAAATACAAAGAAAATCCCATTTAGGAACTTGATATGGTTTGGGTCTGTGTCCCCACCAAATCTCAAATTCAATTGTAATCCCCAGTGTTGAAGGTGGGACCTGGTGGGAAAGACCGGACCACGAGATGGATTTCTCATGAATGGTTTAGCATCATCCTCTTTGTGCTATTCTCATGATAGTTAGTGAGTTCTCACTAGATCTGACCATTTTAAAGCATGTAGTACCTCCCCACTCTCTCTCTCGCTTCTGTTCCCTCCATGTGAGACTTCTCAGTCCCCTTTGTCTTCCACCATGATTCAAAGCTTTCTGAGGCCTCCTGAGAGGCAGAAGCTGTTATGCTTCCTGCACAATCTACAAAACCATGAGCCAATTAAACTTCTTTTCTTTATAGATTACCCAGTCTCAGGTATTTCTCTACAATAGTGTGCGAATGGACTAATATAGAACTTCATAGTCAAACTGCTAAGATCATTTTTTTCTTTAGCCTGAAGAACTTCCTCTAGTCCTTCTTGTGGTTCAGGTCTGCAAGGAATAAGTTTTCTCAGATTTTGTTTACCTTCATTTTTGAAGGGTATTTTCACTAGAAATGGAATTCTATGTGTTTTTTTTTTTAATTCCCCCTTCAGCACTTTAAAGATGCCAATCTATTGTCTTTTGACTTCTACCATCTCTATTGAAAGGTCATACCTATTGTACTTTTGAAGATTATCAGTCTTTTATCTAGGGCTATGTTTAATATTTTCCCTGTTATGATGTTAATTCATCAAGGGGATACTTGAAAAGGCAGCCTAAAACTTAGAGGAGAGACATTTTGGGGAATCATTATTATACAGATAAAAAAAAATGGAAGCCATGAGGATGAATGAGATTATCCAGGGATAGTATAAAGAGAAGGGAAGGGAAAGAATTAAAGAAAAGGACAAAATAGGGAAATATTTAGGATGTAATAAAAGGAGGAGAAACCCATAACTGACTCAAAGAAAGAATGAGAGAAGGGAGAGATTAAGGAGTATATGGTATCTTGAAAAGGGAATAAAGTCATGAAGAGGGAAATCATCAACAACGCCAAATTATGAGGCAGGGTTCAGTTAGATGAGTGTAAGGAGACATCCTTCACATTAGGAAAAATGAAAACTACTGGAAAAAAATACCTGCTATATGACATTTTATATAGTTTCTTATTGCTCCTATAATAAGTTATCACAAATGTAATGGCTTAAAACAACCCAAATCTACTATCTTACAGTTTTGAAGGTAAGAAGTTCTAAAATCAAGGCATTGATAGTATTACCTTGCTTCTGGGGCTTTAGGGGAAGAATCTCTACCTTCTCTAGCTTCTGGAGTCTACCTGCATTTCTGGCTTGTGGCTCCTCCCTCTATCTTTAAGGTCATCAGCACAGCATCTTAAAAATTTCTCTCTCTGGCCTCTCTGCTTCTCTAATCATGTCTCCTCTGACTTTAACCTTCCAGTCTCCCTCTTACAAGGACCCTTATGATTATATTGGGCCCATTTGGATATTCCAGCACAATCTTCTCATCTCAAAAATCCTTAATTGCATCTTTAGTGTCCCTTTGTCATGTAAGGTAACATATTCAAAGGTTTTGGAGATTAGGACATAAATATTTTGGGGGGCCTCTTATTTTTTCTATCATAGTCATGTTACATCACCTCTTATCTGCATCTCAGTTCTCTTATTTTTAAGATGGACATAATTTACTAAAAAAACTAGGATGCTGAAAGTATTTGTTTAAAGTAAATTGAACCCTGCGGTTCAAGGCAGACTATTAACTTAGTCCATTCACGCTGTCATACCAAATCAGAGGCTTGGTAATTTATAAACAACAGAAATTTATTACTCATAGTTTTGAAGGCTGAGAAATAAAAGATCAAGACCCCAGCAAAACTGGTGTTGGTGAAGGCTGCTCTCTGCTTCCAAAATGGTGCCTTGCTACTGCATTTCCCAGAGGAGAGGAAGCCTATGTCTTCACACAGTGGAATGAACAGAAAAGCAAGATAGTGCTCACTTCAACCTTCAGCTCTCTTATAGAGGTGCTAATTCCATTCAAAAGGGCAGTCTTCATGACTTAATCACCTCCCAAAGACCACATCTCTTAATAGGGTTGCATTAGAGATTAGATTTCAGCATGAATCTTGGAGGGTAAACCACAGCGGCAGTCATTCAAACCATAGCACCAGTCATTAATAAACAGTGGTTAAAACTGAATCTTGGGCCGGGCGCAGTGGCTCACGCCTGTAATCCCAGCACTTTGGGAGGCCAAGGTGGGCAGCTCATGAGGTCAAGAGATCGAGACCATCCTGGCCAACATGGTGAAACCCTGTCTCTACTAAAAATACAAAAAAAAATTAGCTGGGCATGGTGGTACACGCCTGTAGTCTCAGCTACTTGGGAGGCTGGGGCAGGAGAACTGCTTGAACCCGGGAGGCAGAGGTTGCAGTGAGCCGAGATTGTGCCACTGCACTCCAGCCTGGCACCTGGCAACAACAACAACAACAACAAAGAAAAAAACAAAACAAAACTGAATCTTAATTTCTCCACCACTGATGGGAGATGATATTGGAGGAGGGAGTTATTGATTAGGAATCATGTCAAGGCAATATCCTGGCAAATGAGCTACAGGTGTTTCCCCAATAGGTGAGAAAAAAGAAACATTTCTGTTTTGAAAAAGGAGACAAGTATTCACTAGCAATAAGCTCAAATGTCTCTCAGCAAACTGTCCCACAAGGAAGGAAATTAACAACAACAAACCAAAGGTGAAAGGAACTAGAGAGAGAAATAAGCCCATGTGTAATCACATGGGAACCTGCAGTCCCCTGATCTCCTGAGGCCATGCTTTCCAAGATGAACTTAAGAATTGCTAGACAGAAAATGATTAAAAATGAAAAAGGCAATATTCTCTTGCTCTTCATGATTTTGGTTTCCATTTCGAGTTTCAATTTCACTTGAGTAGCTATAGTCCTCTATTGAATAAAACCAATATTGGTTAAAATAAGTATTAGTGGAAAAGAAGAGGGCTCTGGAGTGAAGAAATATGGAATTTAGTTCCAAGTCTGCAACTAATTTACTGGGTAAATTTAAGCAAATTTCTTCTTCTTGCCCTGGTTTCCCCATGTATAAACCAAGAACTGCACTGAGCTAACATGCCATAGACTTTTATTAATGAGGTCTTGTCCTCTCTTTTTCTCAGAGATCTCATTTATTTTCATGACTTTGATGTCACATCTGTATTAATAACTCCCAAATAATGCTATCCTTTCACTAGCAATCAGAGTTGTAGCTTTATCCATTAAAAATTTCTACTTGGTCATTCTGCAACCACCTCACACTCAACATGACAAAAACTTAATTCAAGTCCCTTAAATCCATGTGCTTACCTATCTCATTTTACTTCCAACTATCCCCCAATACATGTAAAGTGAATAGCCATTCGCCCTCCCCAACAAACCAACTCCTGTTATCCCATCTCAATATTCCAGGGATCTTTATTTGCTTATGTTATCTCTGCCTGGCATGCAGTGCCCTCTATCCTTGGGCCATCTTTGTGTAGGATCTCAATTTCCTATAATAATCATATTAAAATTATGATACATGTGCATTTAGTAAAAGTTTCTTTACTACTAATCCGAATAAGGAATTGACTTACTGTGTCACTCTGGACCAGCTATAAAATGTCTCTAAGTGGCTAGGCACAGAGGCTCATGCCTATAATACTAGCACTCTGGGAGGCCAAGAAGGGCAGATCACCTGAGGTCAGGAGTTCCAGACCAACCTGGCTAACATGGTGAAAACCCATCTGTACTAAAAATACAAAAAATAGCTGGGTGGGATGGCACATGCCTGTAATCCCAGCTACCCAGGAGGCTGAGGCAGGAGAATCACTTGAATCCGGAAGGTGGATGGTGCAGTGAGCTAAGATTGCACCACTGCAATCCAAGCTGGGCAACAGAGAGACAGTCCATCTCAAAAAAAAAAAAAAAAAAATGTGCCTGGCCCAGGGGCTCATTCCTGTAATACCAGCACTTTGGGAGACTGAGGCAGGTGGATTGCTTGAGGTCAGGAGTTCAAGATCAGCCTAGCCAATGTGGTGAAATCCCAGCTCTACTGCAAATACAAAAATAAGCCGGGTGTGGTAGTGTGCACCTGTAGTCCCAGCTACTTGGGAGGCTGAGGCATTGAGAGTAGTAGCTTTGAACCCAAGAGGTGGAGTTTGCAGTGAGTCAAGACCCCACCACTGCACTCCAGCCTAGGTGACAGAGCAAGACCCTGTCTCATAAATAAATAAATAAAAATAAATGCACATGTGAACATTCCTCATGCTATTTTTTTTCTATCAAAATTCTATTAATCTTTCAAGTATAGCCCATTAATACCAGTTATGTGAAATCTTTCCGAGTTTCTCACCAACCACAGAAATATACTGACAGTTGGAATGTGGTAATTCTCTACATTCACACTCTGCATCTGCATCACAGGGTCTGTCTTATATATATTTACTTGAGAACATATGTATCTTTCTTTCCAACCAGTCGGAGACTATGACTGCATCTGCAGTGCTTTGCTCCATGCCTTTCAACAAAGAGGCAACCAGAAAATGCTTATTGAATGAATGTATGAAAAACAGGGAATGAAAAGAAAGTTGAGGAAATTAGGCATCCATGTTTTATACTTATTGTGATATTCCTGTTTGAAACAAAAAATGTAGCTACATCACCTTTAAAATTATTTTGGCCAGGCATGGTGGCTCATGCCTGTAATCCCAGCACTTTGGGAGGCCAAGGCGGGTAGATCACCTTGAGGTCAGGAGTTCAAGACTAGCCTGGTCAACATGGTGAAACCCTGTCTCTACTAAAACTACAAAAATTAGCCAGGCATGGTGGCACACTCCTGTAATCCCAGCTACTCGGGAAGCTGAGACAGGAGAATTGCTTGAACCTGGGAGGCAAAGGGGGCAGTGAGCCAAGATAGCGCCACTGCACTCCAGCCTGGGTGACAGAGCGAGCCGTTTCATAAAATAAAATTCTTCTGAGAGAAAAAAAGAAAATCCTATGATATAAAAGCATTTAAATAAAGTTTGGAGTTTCATTTGTCTTTTAGAATCCAAGTCTAATAATGCTATTAAGCATTTCTATAGTATTTAACATTTTCAAAGTACAGTGTTAATTAATTAATCCTAATGCTCTGTAAGGCAGGTCAATATTATGATCTCTGAAAAGTTAAGAAAATGAAAATTCAAAGGTATCTTACCTTCTCCTTTTAGAACATGAGACACTGCTGAATATTATTACATATATAAAACCGTGTTTTGGAATAGAAATTAGTAAAGTTTAGATATGAAGCAAAGGGGTGAGTGGGCCAAGATGGCCAATTAGAAGCAGCTACTTTGTGTGGCACTTATGGAGAGGAATTAAACGGGTGAGTAAATTCATCACCTTCAATTGAAATATCCTGGTACTCAAATTAGGCCTGATTAGGGAAACAACCTGACCCATGGAGAACAGAGAAAAGCTGGGCAGGGCAACGGCCCACCTGGGAGCAACACAGATCCAAGGGAACCCCGACTCCCAGCCAAGGGAAGCCGCAAGTGAATGTGTGACCCTAGGAAACCATGCTTCTCCCACAAATCTTTGCAACCCTTAGTTCATCACATTCCCTCATCAACCCACTCCACCAGGGCCTTGGGTCTGACACACAGAACTGTATGGAGTCTCGGCAGAGCTGCCACTCAGGCATGCACAGAGACCCAGGAGGTTTACTTACTCCCACCCCAGGATCCCAGGGAAAGGTGACTGCAACTCAGGCAAGGTGGGAGGTCTGCACATACCCTCCAGCAAGAGAGCGGAATCCAGCGGGTTCGAGCAGCGTCGTTCTGCCAGCCTCGCTTCTACGGCACCTCACAAGATAAGACCAGCTGGCTTGCATTTCCAGCCAGCCACGTGACCTTGGGTAGTGTCTACCTTAAAAGGGACTAAACCTCCAGGAGGAGGGGCAGACTGCCGTCTTTTCTCTTTGGACGACTCAGCCATTCCGGCCTGCAGATTTTAGAGAATCCAAACAGTACAGACAATAAAAAGATTCCCAACACAGTACAACTGCTTTACCAAAATGTCTGTTTTATCAGACTGCTTCTTTGAGCAAGACCCTGATCCATTCCTTTTCACTAGGTGGGGCCTCCTTGCCTGGCCTCCAGCCACCTGATCTCTATTCTAGGGACAGAACTCTGATCTCTCCCTGGTACGGAGTGAAGGGCAGGAGGGGCAGGCTGCCACCTTTGTTGTTTGGACGACTCAACCATTCTATCCTGCAGGCTTCAGAGAGTCCAAACGGTCTAGGTGAGGAAGGGAACACAGCACAGCACTGCATCTTTACCAAAACGTGGCCAGACTGCTTGTTTAAGTGGGACCCAATCCATTCCTCCTCACTGGTCAGGACCTCCCAGCAGAGGCCTCCAGCCACGCTTACCCCTACTCTACAGAGAGAGGGCTGATCACTCCCTGGGAAGGAGTGCTGGAGGAGGGGCAGGCCACCACCTTTGCTGTTTGGGCGACTCAGCCATTCCCACCTGCGGGCTTTGGAGAGTACAAGCTGACCAGGGCAGAGGTGCTTCCCCAGCACAGCAGGGCTGCTTTGTGGAGGAGGGAAAGAGGCAAGGAAGGAGGGAGGCTAATTGTTAGTTGGTTGCTTTTCTCCCTTCCTGACCTCTAGCCACATTTGAATGCCCTTTTGAAAATGTTCATTTAGTCAGCATGAAGGCTAGTCTTACAGGTGAAAATTCTTCAGTATAGAATGGTAACAATTCTGAGGTGACAATGTTGATGGAAGAAATGGACAAATTGCTTGAAAATATAACTTACCAAAATAGATTTTAAAAGAAATAGGAAACCTGAATAAACAACTAGTAAAGACAAGGAATTTAAAACTTCCCATCAAATAAAACACCAGGTCATATTATTTTATAGCTGAGTTATAACCAATTTTCAAGGAGCAGAAACCCACAAAGAACAAAAATCGTGAAGAACTTCGTTATTCCATAAAGCCCATGTAAGTCTAATGCCAATACCAAGAAAGGACTGTAAAAGAAAGAAAAATTACCCATCTATTCCACTCACGTACATTGTTGCCAAGGATTTTAAGCAAAACTCTAGTATAGGATATCCCAAATGTGGAATAATATTTCATAGGGAAAATAAATTAACTATACTAAAACTCAATGATATTAGTGAATCTTAGTAACATCAAGTTTAACAAGCCAGTTTCAGAAGACGAATTACTACGTTCTACTGATGTTACAATGCTCCAAAACAATGAAAATTAAACAATGTTGTTTAACCATACGTATGTATCTGAAAAAACTATTTTAAAAACAGAAAATTCTATTTCTGGTTCTAGATCCTTGAGGAATCGCCACACTGTCTTCCACAGCGGTTGAACTAATTTACACTCACACCAACAGTGTAAAAGTGTTCCTATTTCTCCACATCCTCTCCAGCATCTGTTTTTTCCTGACTTTTTAATGATCACTATTTTAACTGGCATGAGATGGTATCTCATTGTGGTTTTGATTTGCATTTCTCTAATGACCAGTGATAATGAACATTTTTCATGTTTATTGGCCACATAAATGTCTTCCTCTGAGAAGTGTCTGTTTATATCCTTTTCCCACTTTTTGATGGGGTTGTTTGTTTTTTTTCTTGTGAATTTGTTTAACCTTCACATGTGCACATGTATCCCTCAAACTTGAAGTATAATAAAAAAAATTTTTTTAAAGCATAAAATTTATGTCTGAGGAGCAAAAGAACGATTTAAGCTATTGGTCATGTTCTTTTTGTTGGATTCAATGGTGGGTTCTTGAGTAGTCTTATATTATTTAAAAAACAAATAATAAAAAGGCCATAAATAGATCAATAGTGAGAGTATATACGAAGCAAGAATTATGATATATCTAATTCAACACATCTAAAGTCCTTAGAATAAATTTAAAATTAAAGACTGGGTTTTCCAAGGTCAGGAACATGATGGGCAAGATAACAGAAAGGTCTCAGGTTAAACTTCCTAGTTCAGTTTGGCCATGGACAACTCAATCCAGCTGGAAAAATACCACTATTTAATGTGTTGGACTTCCATTTATAAAAGCCTATCATAAAATCTGCCCCCAGAGAACTTCGGTTAAGCCTGGATTACCACAGGCTTCCCAGACTAAGAGCAGATGCAGGCTCCAACAATTGACCAGGTTTCAGGATGTAATGAAATAGGCAAGTTAAGAGGTCTAGGTTTAATTCTGTCTAACCACTATCATCTGTTGGTTGTGTAGCTGTGAGTAATAATTATAATTATAACCGTCCCTGAAATCTCATGCAAGCTGTTAGATTTTTCAAAGTACTTTCATACACATTGTTTCCATTCCATACTGACAAGCCTGTACAGTAAGCATGGAAACTGGCATGGCAAGTGCTATTACTTAAGTATATATATAAGGAAACTGAGGCATAACAAAGTGAAAGGGAACACAGTAAAACCAGAACCCAAATTCAGTTCCTTCTGATTCCAAGCCTAATCTTCTTTCTACTCTATCAAGTTACCTCATACTTCTCTTTTCTGAAACTAAAAATTTGGGAGGTGATTAGACAATTTACATCCTTGAAAATATTTATACCCACTGACTCATGACAGTTCAAGAAATTATACTCAAAGATTTAACATGAAAGGTGCCAAAAATATTACTACCTAATCATTATTATTAATGATAGTTATCCATGTTTACCAAATGGCAGGTACTAAGAACTACATAGACTGTCCCAGCTAATCCAAGTATTAGTATTCATGCTTTATAAACTAGGAAACAGGTGCAGAGACTTCTGAGTTAAGATATAATGAAGATTGCATGGCCAGAAATTAAACTCGTAGGCTGAATCTGAAGCCCATGGTCTTTGATACTATATTAAGTGGAACCTTTATGGTTACAAGTGATTCTCCCTAAGAATTAGGCTCATAGATCCCCTATCAACTTTTAGGCAATATAGCAAGACTGTCAGTCAGAGAAAGCATTTTAAAACCCCATTTATAGTCATGTGTGGAAGGACAAAGAGGAGTCCAGGAGAAGACAGTGAAGTGTGGCAGAAGAGACTTCTACCACAGGCAGATATTATTGCTGAGCCTGGTTTTATGTCCAGCTGAGAGTCAATTCCAGTTTGAAGCTAGGGAAGGCTTGGAGTTTTTGTCAAATAAACCAGCTCCACTAATTTTTCTGTGTTACATTTGGTAAACCATTTAATCTCTGAATACACATAGCCACTGGTTTCCAGACATATATTCAACTCTCTGCTTGACATATACACTTTATTGTCGAATAGCCATCTTAGACTTAATATGGCTGAAACAGAAATTTTGATATTCATTCCCAAAATCTGCTTCTCCCACAGCCTTCTCCATTTCAGTAAATGATACTATTCACTCAGTTGCTCAGGTCAAAAGCCTATGAGTCATTTTTTATTTCTTCTTTCTCTCAAACCCTACCTAAGCAAGTCATTTTGACACAACCACAAAATGTATCCAAAATCTGCTCACTTCTATTATTTTCACTCTTATCCAAGCCACTATCATTTCTCATCTGGACCATTGCAACTGTTTCCTAACTGGTCTGTTAATCTTTTCTGTATATAATCCATTCTCCACACACTAATCAGGGTTTTTTTTTTTTTTGTAAATGTAAGTCAAATTGTGTTATTTCACTGCTTAAGACACTCTAATGGTTTCCTAACACATGTAGAATAAAATCTGAACTTTTTATCTTGGACTACAAAGGCTTGTGATATCTGGCCTTCCCTAACTTCTGAATCTTATTTTAGACTTCTCTTCCCACCATTTACTATTCTTCCACTACATTTGTGTGTTCTTTTTTCCTAAATGGCATATGTTAGTCTGGGTTCTCCAGAGAGAAAGAACCAATATAAGATTATATATATACATATTAAATAATATTTATTTATTATAAGGAAATGGCTCACATTTATGGAGACTGAAAATCCCAAGATCTGTAGTCAGCAAGCTGGAGACCTAGGAGACCCAATGGTTTCGTTCCAGTCCAAGCCTGAAAACCTGAGAATCAGGAAAGCCTATGGTGTAAGTTCCAGTCTGACTGTTCCAAAGGTAAGAGAAAAACAATATCCCAGCTTAAAGGCAGTAAGACAGAGAGAGTGAATTCTCTCTATTTAGACTTTTGTTCTATTCAGACATCAATGAACTGGATGAGATCTACCCACAATGGGTAGGGCAATCTGTTTTACTAAATCTACTGATTCAAATGTTAATCTTACCCAGAAACACTCACACA
This sequence comes from Alouatta palliata, assembly GCA_004027835.1. Taxonomy (NCBI): domain Eukaryota; kingdom Metazoa; phylum Chordata; class Mammalia; order Primates; family Atelidae; genus Alouatta; species Alouatta palliata. The sequence continues at coordinate 34,118 of PVKV010012103.1, read as the reverse complement.
CTCAGAATGATGTTTAACCAAATATCTGGGCACCTAGTGGCCCAGTTGACACATAAAATAGATCATCGCAAGACACAGAGCTTGTTTTACCCTTAAGATATATTTATTTACTGTTCTCTGCTTACAATTACAATTGCTTAGATCTTTCTAAAACTGGGTCTTTCTTAATACTTGACATTTCTTAATTTAAATATTTCATCCTTAGTGAGTCCTTCCATGATGATCCAGTCTAAAGAAGGGCCTCAGTCTCTGTACTTTGTACATCTTAAGCATTTATATTTATTTATTGTCTCCTCCTATTAGAATGTAAGATTCAAAAGAAGTAATCATGCCATCTTATTTGAAGGTGTTTATCCAGTGTCTAGAGTAGTTTCTAGAATATAGCAGATGCTCAATAAATGTTTGCAAAATGAAAAAATCTGTAAAATGAGGATGATAGTATCTACCTCATAAGATTGTTTGGAGGTTCAATAACATGTTGAATTATTTACAATTAAGTAGATGCTGAGAGGATATGACCCTCAATCTTGAGATTAAAAATATATTTGAAACAAAGATTAATATCCATCCCAATAGCGTTTCCTACTCATCTCAAGAAAAAGTTCAGCAAGTGGTTTGCTTCTCAGTGTCTTAGATCTTCATCTGCAAAATGGGAACTCAAAAATTCTACCTTGTAAGACTTCAGAGATTATATAAGATGGCATGTAAAGCACCTACACGTGGTTACCTTCTTCCTTTAGTTGTTATGAGGACCAAATGAGATAGCTGAAAGGAAAAGTGTTTTAGAAACTGTGAGGAGCTCTTTTACTGTGGGTTTGATATTCTCAAGCAGAGATCTGCAGACAGACAGATGAAATCAGATTCATTAGATTCTGACTGTCAAATAAAATATGTTTTAAAATATAAATTTTGGGCTCTTTAGAATCAAACAGGATTCTCCCTGCCAGCAAGCAGCACAAGGCTCTACTCAAAGCCATTAACACCATACAATTCCTGCTTAGCAATGTTAGCCCTCATGTTGGCAGTGAGGATTGTCAATTAACAGATGGGAATCTGGCTCTTGGAGCACTTTGGGGCAGGACACAGAAAGCTCTGGGTAAAGCAGTTGCGTGCCCAGTAATCCACTGGTCATCACATCCTTATTTCCTACACCTGCTCATTTAGGTGGCCTGCAGCTCTTCAAACAGGAGGAAAAGTGAATCCCCCAGGGCAGCAACTATAATGCTTTGCACTTTCTACACAGCATAGGCTTTCATCTAGCCAGAAACTGGATTATTCATTAGACTTTTTCCTGTAAAAGCATGTGGACTTCAATGATGAAAAATGGTACATAGTCTGTGCTTTTGCTGAATTGTAAAACCTGATCATCAGCAAAGGCACACTTTGTGAGCTTCTGTTTCTACTACAAAGTGCCAATCTCCACTGGGTCCTATTTCAACCATTGTTTAACATTTATCGGCACCAATAATGCACCAGGATCACCTCTTTCTCTAATCTTGTCTTTCATGATCCATCAGGCTCCTGTGGGTGATAGGAAGGAGGAGGAAACAAGTTAACTTTTAGTGTGATATTTAATCTGAATCAGTTAAATTGCCCAAATTATTGAAGTTTAGTTACTCAAAAAAGGGTGATCAAATTTCTGTGATGAAAACCTAAGGCATCTATCTTACTGTCTTTAAAAAGCTTAGAAAAGTGATGGAGAGATAGGAAGAGGAAGACAAAATCTGTTCTGTCAGTTAAAAAGGAAGTCAAAGTTGCCTACAATAGGAAATGGTCAGACATTCTTCAAGGGAATATGGAATACATAAATTCTAAACCTTTTCTCATGCTGTTCATTTAACCTGGAACACACTTCTTATGCCACCTCTTCATGTTAATAATTTACTTATTAAGATAGATTTTAAATGCCATCTCCTCCTGTAACCTGAATTAACCTCGGTATCTTCCTAAGTATCTCTTTCCTTCATCTTCATAAACTCTATTAGGTCTCCAAGTCCTATCAATCAATTCTGCCTCTTACACACCTTTTATTACTTATATTTTAAGAGTAGAGGTGGTTGTATTCATCTCTAGCTATTTGTCCCACATTTTTTCCAAAACAAGTGGGAACCCAGATCCTTGGCTCAGGCTAGGATCTGCAGAGCCTACCCAGGCAGAAGAGTAAAAGAAGCTGGTCTATAGCTGTGAGCTTGGGTCAAAGAACCATTGTCTAAGACCAGGATAAAACAGTACCAAGAAGCAAGGAACTAAACAAAATGCCAAGGCCAAAATTCAACGGGAAGTACCCGCTCTGGTGATCAGAACCTGGTCAGGTAAGTGTGTTCAGGAGGGAGTGCTTGAAGAAGTGGTCTGAGGGTGGTAGAGGAAGCCTTTATTGAGGTATAAGTCATGGAACCAAAGGGCAGGAGTTAAGGGCTCTGGGTCGTCTGTCTGGCATCTATCAGTGTCTGGCATATATTTGGTCCTAAGTATGTTGTTTTTTGAATGAATGGAGTACCACGGAATTTGCCAGCCCCCAAGGTTAGGAAGTTTCTGGTAAAGTATAACCATCACAACCCAGGTCCAGAGAATTAAACATCTTACTCAAGGAACTAACGAGCAAATCAGCAAATCACTCTTGTGTGATTTTCTCCTTGTATTTAGAACTGGTAATGGCCAAGAGACACCCCTCCAATTCACTTAAGGAAGAGTGCGTTGTTACTGCTGGCCTTTATCTGAATAATCAAATAATAAAGTCAAACTGGCAAGCAAAGGCAAGCTAATTCTAAACTACTTTCAATGTTATTTGTTCAGTAAACTGCAGAACATTAAATTTCTATATTAAGTAAATTAAAAGGAAGAGTGCACTTTACAAAATTAAAAAGTGCTCAGTTACTTTATGTTATTCCAATGGGAAAGTTTTCAGAGTGTGCCCTGTACAATGAGATAATGTTTTTCATGGATAGTGGATAGTGGGGAAAAGACTCTTCAGGCTCAGCACATGTGTCATCAGGATTTTGTCTAAAACTGCACAGCTTATCTCTGGGCCCTGAGGCAGAAAACACTGATGACAAGCACCCAGTTCTGAAATGGATTCATGACTTTAACCTTCTGTCTCATATCAAGAATACCAGGATATCAAGACATGAAACATGTGAGAAAGAACTGGAATGGCTCATCAAGATCATTTGGTGCTGCTGTTTCTAAACTAGGCCCTAGAGAACTTTAAACGTTTCCCAGAGAGTCTTCTTATGGTTCACTATGCTTTACTCCTGTTGATATATTTTACATGCTGGGCTTCTCTATAACATTTTTATTATAGAAAGGGTTCTCCAGCAAAAATAATCATGGATATCAATAATCTATACAAGTATAGGGAAGAGGGCATTATTATTGGAAAAAATTGGCATTATTCCATGGTCATGTAGCCTCACTCTCTCACTTACTGTGGAATATAAAGCTGGTTATCAAAGAGAAATTTCCTCATCTGTAAAGTAGCGCTACTACTGTGGTAGGTATTGGTTGGATATTCATCAATACCATATTCTTTTTTTATGAAAAACTACATATCCCAGTATACCTTGCAATTAGATTGTTCCAAGTCACCAGGTACAAGCCAAAGGAATATGTGTAGAAATAATGCATGCCACTCTAATTACTGCGGTTTTTATTTTGGGACCATTCTAAGCCTGGCTAGGATTAGTGCATTAGTAAACCCTCAATGAAAAAAAAAATAGTGGAAGAGAACCAGACCAATCCCCACTTTTCCTGGCCTAAATCTTAGATGTCTACAATTGTATTATCTAAGAATGTAGGTCTTTGGGAGCCTCTAGCCAGTATAATTCCACAAGCTATTCATAGCCCTTTACTTTATATTCAGGCATTAGTGTTAATAAATTGGCACTGTTTTTTAATAAAGCCACATCCTATCAAGACAAATGAAAACACGGATTAACTCTATTTTATCTAAAAACTCCATTACACTATTTATTTTCACTATTTATACAAAAAAATACTTTCATGAAAATGACTTACTTAGGTCCTTATTCCTGGAATCAGAGTGTGAACCTCAACTTAAATTCCCTTCTTTTTCATGCATACCTCCATCAAAAATTTAAGGGCACTAGAGTAGTCTTAAAAATGGACCCTCAAAGATATATAAGTCCTAATGTCAGAGGTATTCAAACCAGAGCAACTCCATATTGAAATGGGGCTGAGTGAAATAAGACTGAGACCTGTGGACTGCATTTCCAGGATGCTAGGCATTCTCAGTCACAGTATGTTTATGGTTAAATGACCAAGTTATTAATGTTTACTGACCAGACCCAGGACTTAACAGACCTAGGAAATAACAGACCCAGGAAACGTCCTGATGTCCCAATATCTTAAGAACAAAAGCATTCTTAGTTTAAGAATAAATTTTGCTTTAAAGATAACAATATAGATTCCTGTGGAAGACAGTAGTTACAAAGATTCACAATCCTTTGTCAAAAGCCCTTGTAGTGGAGCACATCTCTCCCGTGAATTTTCTGCTGTGCTATTTTATGTATAAACAAGCATTGAGCCTTAGGTGGACACATTCCTCCTTTTGCTTTCAGGAATGCCCTAATCTATGTATTAGTAGCCATTCTTTCATTCCTTCACATTCTCAATAAACTTGCTTTCACTTACTCTGTGGACTCTTGCACAAGATTTAAAACCCTCTCTTGGGGTCTGGATCAGGACCTCTTTCCAGTAACATATTCCATAACAAACCATGAAGGGACCATACTGGAGAGACCTTCAACCCAAAGGAAAATTGTCCATGCAGCATCAGTTGGCTGACTTTGAGTAAGTGATAGAGTATATTTTATTGCAGATAAAAAGATAAAATAAGGCTAGAGGCCCAATTTAAGAGCGTTAAAGTCCCTCCTAAGACATAGGAGGTTAAAGGCCTTTGTTAGTAAAGGGCAAGGATGTTTGTCTGAACTTGGGTTAGAGGCCAAACTTAGGAAGTTTAGATTCTCTTAAGACATAAGGAGTTAGAGGCCCCCTCAGTAAGGCCCCTCTTGATCAAAAATAGATTTGGCACTACAGGATGTTAACAGCTATTCTCTTTGGATTAATCCACCTTGCACTCTTTGCTGATGGCTGTGAGTGACAGGATTAGGCATGTGCAGGATCATAGGACATGAGGAGATTTTTTCTCCCCCAAAGAGGGAAATTTAAGAGCTGATGAGACTTCTGGAAAAGACCCCTTCATGATTGACAAGAAGCCACCTGAACTTCGGATTTAGCATTCAGATGGGTATTTCTCAAGCCTCCCTGAGCACCTCACTTCCCTGACACTGCCACAGGCAATGCTTTTCTCCCTTCCCTTTCCCCTCTTCTGTCTCCTTTCCTTTTTCTAACCTTTCTGTCATTCAGGGTGCTTTGCCTCTGCTCTCCTAATCCTTACTTGTTTGGGCCACCTAAATACACATCTGTGAGGAACGGATTGAAATGGCTTTCCTGTTTTACTTGTCTGTCATCTGAATAGTTATCTGTGCAAGACAGATTGACACCGTTGACCATCTGGGTCTAATCAGCAATGGGACAGGTCACACCCCTCCCCTGGTCTAAGTTGGTTTGGGTTCAAGTCCCAAGAAGACCATTCTCTTTTTCTGTTGTTTGCACTCTCCCTCTGGTGCCCTGGTCTCTCTCTGTGAGCCCACTGGTTGGGTGAATGTTAAAAGTCACTGCTTGTCTCCTCAGCAAGGTTTTAATTGATGGGAAAATGGATTTGTGAGATGAGTCTTAGGCTATAGCAAATGTGGTATACTTTGTGTCCGTCTGTCATGGAGAGATAGGTATCACAGGATAAAATGCGGACCTAAAACAATTATAAGCCCATTGTTCAAGCCAGCCTGCCAAACAGGTCAGTTAAAAACTTTGCTGCAGGTTCCTGAAACAAAAACTGATGACGTTTCCCTCTCATTTTGTTTTATGTCTTTGGGAGATTCACTTTGTGACCATGTAGGGATACGTTTTCTTGGTCCCCACCATCCAGAGGGCAGAAATTTTGCAGTTCATGTCACATTAGGCCTAAATGTTATCTTGAGCAATTAAAAAGCCTTTGAAAGGCTTCTCTAGGCTTCTGGGAAGAGTACCAGAGACTGCCCAATGCTGTAGCTCTGGCTAAGGCTTTGTCTTTTTCATGGTAGTGGTGAAGGGTCAATTCCCAGCTTAGAGAAGGAATCCTTTCTGGTTTGACATTTGTGTGACCTTTGCCATTTACTGATTCTTTTCTCCTTCATGAACAACTTCTGATTTCCTATTTTGAATTTCCTTTACCTTTAAAAATTCTAGATCTTGTAAAAACTGCTTACCACCTCTTTGAAAAATACTTTGTACACCTGTGGTGAAGTCACAACCTTAGTTAAGGCTTATTGGTTTCACCTGGGAGGTTACCTTTGGTGAAGGTTAAAAGCCAGAAGTATTGGCCGTTTGCCTCACTGGTGTCTGGTAATAAGAGATTTCGTTAAAAGTCAGCTTAACTAAAAGTGGACATCTGAGATATACAAATGTTTAAAAGACCTCTATACTTTTTTTATTTTTGGGTCTTATTTTTTGAAATGAAGGATTTTTGTTTTTCTTCTAAGTCTGAATTATTTCTCCCATCTATCTTCCTGTTACCCTCAATACGACATGAGAGGACCTAAGGTGAATTCTGACAGTATGGGACTCCTAAGGTGCCACAGACCCTGTTTTGGAAGGAAGCTCTGTTTTTCTCATGGAATCCCAAGAATTGAAAGCAGAGAGATCCCTCTCAAAATCTAAGGCTCTGTTCTGTTTTGCATTCCATATGGGAGGTATCAGAAATTACTCTGCATTATGAGAGAGCAAAAAGCCTTGCTGTGTAATAACTGGGTGGGAAATAAACTTTAGAAATGGCTAATGGAAGTGATGGAGGGGATACTCAGTTCTTTGCATGTTTGGATCCAAGAAGCATGCTTTTAGCCACCTGGAAAGTATGAACTCCCCCACCACCAGAGGTAAAACAACCATGGAGAATACACGAATTGGTTTGGGTTGCCCACCAGCTTCAGGGAAAGTCCTTGTAGTAAAACCCATGATAAAAACATTGCACTGTCTGGTCCCCATACTTTTTCCCTCTTTTGGGGGATCCAAAATTCGACATAAAAATGGGAAAGAAAAATTTAAAAACTGGACCAAATCTACTTCTGGTCTATCCATCTGTGTATTTATGTGTCATGTGTGTGAAGTTTTGCTCTCGAAATACATGAACGAGCTCTGATTCATTGGCTTAAAAACTAAGTGCTTAAATCAACTGTTTTGTGAGAAAAATAGAAACTTTAATACTGTTTAGTTCATGTGACTTTAGTAATCTTTGAGAAATAAAATTGTAAAGATTATTGATAAAAAATGCTTTCAAAATTCAGACATTTGATCTAAATTAGGCAGGTCAGATCCTGTTTACTACATGGACTGCTTCTTTGACTTTTGACAATTGTTCAATTTACCTACTTTAGAGCCATTAGAGTCTATGTAAATCTTGAGGACATGTGGAGTTAGCCATGCTTCCTGGCTATGCTGGGAAGAGTCAGACCTATCTGCACTCTTGTCTAGTGTCTCTGGCTTCATACATAGTACATGATTAAAATCAATTACCAGGTTTTTCACCAAAAGTAAGTTTCTAAGAGTTAACAATGTAATATATGTAATAGAGACTACTGGAGAAATAGCTTTACATATAAGGTGTATAAGGAAAGTAGAATGTGTTTTTAGTAAGATTATAAAAAGGCATGAAAATGTGGTTTTTGCCTAGTGTGGAGGGTTAAAGGATTGTTTGAAGTGATAGGATAAAGCTAAAGATGAGAGCAAGCTGTGGAAGTTTTGTGAAAGATTAATCTTGTAAAAAAAATTCTGTGTGTGAACATATTGGCTAAAGTTAAAGGGTTATTATTCAGTTTTTCCATAATTTGAACATTGGAATAAAACCACAACAGGGGTTCCCCTGAGTATTGATCTGCTCCTTAACCTAAAAAAAACTGTAAAAAAAATTATAAAAGGTTTATGTAATGTTACCTTATGATCATACTCATTAAGACTAGATAGATTTGTCTACAAAGTTTTATTAAGAATTGTATTTGACATTAATAAAACATTATGCAAACTTGGTCTTCTCTCTTGAACAAGATTTTCATGTAATATTAAAAGACATTAAAAGATGTTTGTTTGCCTTTGAATAAACTACAGGAAAAAGAAAGAAGAGAAAAGAGACAAAATGAGTAGAGGGTTTTTCCTTTTTAAAATCTTTGAGTTATTATTTTGGCTAAATAAATGACTTATGGTGATCTAGGATTCTCCGTTATAATATCAAGTGTTTTAAGCCTTTGATATATGAAAAACTTTCCAAAATAAAATTCAAATTAAGTCTTTTTCTGACATGATTAATCCTTTTTGATATTAGTCCCCCTAATTCCAAAAATGACTTATTTGGTATATTGAAATAATAAGGAAGTATCGTTAACTATAAAACAGTGTTTGGCTTTCTTTGGGTTGTATTTGTATAAATGTGTTATTGGCATGTGTTCCAAAATCACACAAAACTCCTATAATTCTAATATGGATTTAGTGTACATTGTCAGCAATAATTATAATTGTTATGTTAAATTATTATGTGCAACAGAGATAATCAAATTTCCTTGTCAACTCTGTTTTTGACTGTGGCTGCCCTAAGACTTTTTGTCATCCACAGACAACTGTTGTCTTGCTTTGATCTTCTTTAAATGGCAGTTTGCAATCAGCTAGAGGACTCTGATGAGTACTCTTCAATGCAGGTCTCTGATAACTTTGGAAAGGGTGCCATTAAAACAGAGAGGGAAAAAAAATTCCAGATCTCCCTTGGAAAACTCATCTGTTCATAAATATCAAGCAAAACAGAAATTGCCTAGACTAATAAAAGACTGAAATAATGTTTTGATGACTTTTTGCCTAAATTGTTGCTAATCTCTGTCTGTTTTCCTCTTATCAGGATACTTATGACTGCTTTTAGGGCCCACTCAAATAATCCAGAATATTGTCCGAACCTCAAGATCTCTTACTAAATTGTATCTGCAAAGTCTTTGCCATATAAAGTAATATTTACAGATTCCAAGAATTAATATTACTGGAAAGGGACCCTGATCCAGACCCCAAGAGAAGGTTCTTGGATCTTGTGGAAGAAAGAATTTGGGGTCAAGTCAAAAAAGTAACGTGAAAACAAGTTTATTAAGAAAGTAAAGAAATAAAATAGCTACTTCATAGACAGAGTAGGCCATTCTCTAAAGCAAGAGGAGAATTGCATCAATTTTGGTACAATTCTTGTTTATATAGAACATAACAAAGCAAAAAAAAAAAAAAAGTCATGGGTGAGATGTGCTCTACTCCAAAGGCAAAACTACCACAAAATAAAACTTTCTGTTTTGTTTTGCAGAGTCGAGACAACTTTCCTTTTGTGCTATTACAGCTTTTAACAATTGATTAAAATATACTCCTGTAAACAAAATTTGGAGAGTATTTCTTTCTCTCGACCTGATTTCTCTAAAATTTAAAAACTATTTGTGAGTATTCTTAGCTTATGGAAATACAGTTATTTGCACAAGTGCAATAGAATCTATATTCTTTTGTAACAGGACACAGTTGGAGGAGACACTGGTTATTTTACCAAGGCTTTGACTGTATTTGCATAATTTCAAATATAAGCAGTCTGCTTTAAGGAATCAAAATTGACTTATAGGACCAATAAAAGAATCTTGGGCTGGGCTCAAAATAATCCAAGATTCCTAATGGAAGAAAGTTCCATCAAAGCCAATTTTTTAAAAAGCCTATATGGCAAATAATTATTCTTGCTGCACTTTGTAATCAGGCCAAATTTAATAAGACTAAAAGTTAGTTCACAAACTAATTGGTCATATCATAATTTGTCTTTGGTAAAAATGGGATACTGGAGAGAGAATAATTATGTTTCAAAAACTATGTTATACCTGGTATTAGATTCTACTCTTGTCTGTTGTTTGTGATTTTTTTTTTTTTTTTTTTTGCAATTTAGACTGCTTATTCCTGTGAACCAACCAGTGATCTATGGCTGCTGCTCAGAGGCAACAACAAGTAATATAAAATGTCTAGATCACTGTTGTAATTCTGTGCACATACTGGAATGGCTAGTGACCCCATGTCAGCTTGGTTCCAACAATCGCCCAGTTCATGAAAAGCCTTCTTATTCAGATTACTTGAAATAATTTTACTTATTTTGCTTTACTGTTATGGAATATAGTACTGCTGTACTCTTTATACAGGATAAACTTACTCAGTGTTTTCTTAAATTGAACATTTATTAATCTTCCAGATTTCACCTTTTATTGGGACTCAAAGTTATGAATGGTTCTCACCATACTGACACTTTCTGACTGAGTTGCTCTCTAACCTGAATACAAGAGACCCTAATATTAGCCAGAAATGTCAATGCTCCTACTTGGCCTGAAGAAGTTATAGAGGATGGATCTTCATCCTTCCACAGCTCTTAGGATTAAGAGTACCGTTGTAAAAGAAAAGGGGGAAATATGCCAGAGACTTTTGAACAACTCCATCTTGAATAGAGACTGGGTAGAATAAGACTGAGACCTGCTGGGCTGCATTTCTAGGAGCTTAGGCATTCTTAATCACAGGGTATTTATGTTTAAGGGGACAGATTAATAATGTTTACTAAACAAACTCAGGATTTAAGAGACCCAGGAAATAACAGACGCAGGAAACGTCCTGATGTCCTTCCAATATCGTAAGAACAAAAGCATTCTTAGTTTAAATTTCACTTTAAGGATAATAATATAGATCCTTGTGGAAGCCACTAGTTACTCAAAGATTAACAATCTTTGTCACAAGAACTTGTAGTAGAGCACATCTCACCCATGATTTTTTTTTTTTGCTTTGTTATCTTCTATATTAACAAGAATTGTACCTAAATTGATGCAATTCTCCTCTTGCTTTAGAGAATGGCCTACTCTGTCTATGAAGTAGCCATTTTATTTCTTTACTTTCTTAATAAACTTGCTTTCACGTTACTCTGTTCACTTGCCCCCAAATTCTTTCTTCCACAAGATCCAAGAACCTTCTCTTGGGTTCTGAATCAGGGTCCTTTTCCAGTAATATTAATTCTTGGAATCTGTAAATATTACTTTATATGGCAAAGACTTTGCAGATACAATTTAGTTAGAGATCTCGAGGTTGGGAAACTATTCTGGATTATTTGAGTGGGCCCTAAATGCAGTCACAAGTATCCTGATAAGAGGAAGACAGACAGAGATTAGAAAGACAGAAGAGGAGAAAAGACATGCACAGATAAGAAGGTGCTGTAAAGATGAAGGCAGAAATTAGAATAATGCAGTCTCAAGCTAAGAAATTCTAGCAGCTACCAGAAACTGAAAGAAGCAAGGAATGTTTTTTCTCCTAAAGTCTCCAGAGGGAGTAGGACCATGCTTTTGGCCCAGTTATATGGATTTCAGATTTCTGGCCTCCAGAACTGTGAGAGAGTAAATTTCCATAGTTTTAATCCATCTAATTTGTGGTAAGTTCTTACAGCAGCCACAGGAAACTAATAGAAGCTTTCACTTTGTATGTCAACTCTGATCAATGGTTACTGATTGCCTGTATCAAAAAGGAATCTTAAGTAGTGTACAGGTCTGCCACAGGACAAGGTATTAGGAGTAGCAGCACACAAATCATATGTTTATTAACCTGCTCCAGGGTAAATAGTGAAAATAAGTTAATGATGGCAAACCTATCTTTATACACATATTTGGTTCTACTATCTAACAAATAATATTCAAAATGCTAAGCATACCTTTCTACCTTTTTATTCTCATCTCTATTCATTTCCTGCCATGCACCAACCAGACAGATTTTCTATATATTACTCTCAAAATCATTTTCATATTGCATCCTCTGAGTCCTTGCTCATGCTTCTTGTCTAGAATATCCTCTTTTGTATCTAAAGAAAACTATTGTGAAACTGCTTTGACCTCCTGCCCTCACTCCATGATCAATAGAGTTGGTACCTCCTTTATATTTCCCATATATTTAAAACCACAGGGCATAGAAGTATTAGCCTTTATAACAACTCTAATTATATTCTGTTGAAATGATCTTATTTGCACCTGTCTTCCACCAGATCATGTAGGAGATAGGTCAGGGTGGTAGGAAAACTTATAAGGAAGATGCAAACTTTCTTGGAAGGCTGAGCGGTTTTGCAAAGCTTTGGAAAGAAATGAGCTGAAGGTGGCTGTCCTTACCCAGAGTCAATTAGGTAAGGAGTAGGAACAAAAGAATGTAAGGGAGTTTATCTAAATAGCTTGCTTACTCATGTTGTTCTAAGCCAACTTTTGATCATCCACACACAGAACTGCTCTCTACTCCGAGAGGTAGGCAATGTTAATTATTCATTAATGGTGTTTACTTGAGACCTTTGTCATTAAATCTGTACTAAATAAACACAGAGAATCGCTGTGTTTCCAGGGCTTCATGGCCGGACTCCCTCTTTGGGATCTGTGAGCTGTACACCCATGTTCACACAGGCAAAACTTCTCTGTCTGCATACTTCTGTCATTCGTCATTCAGAGAGAGTCTGCCAGTCAGACTCAGCAAGATCATGAGTTCCATTGCTGTATTCAAAACCGACTTCACTATTAAGTACACAGAAAACTAAATTATGGGACTTTTGACAAGCAATTACCCTCTACTAGGTTCTTTCCTCCCTTGTTCTCTTCCTTCTCTCTTCTCTCTTTCCAATTAGTTCCTTCTACCCATGCTTGAGATCTCAGCTCAAGTATTTACCTTCTGAGGTGCCCCCTTCCTGAAGCAGCTTCCTCCCTCCAAGACAGTATATGCCTCCTTATGTATTTTTATGACACTATGCACCTCTCCTTTGTAGCACTTAACAGAATTCAAAATCCTAAATTTATTTGTATACTTTTTGGATAAATTTCTCTGCCCCCTCTAGACTGGCAGCTCATTAGAGACAGTGTTACAGACTAAATTGTATCCCCCAAAATTCAGATAATAAAGTCCTAATCCCCAGTATCTCAGAATGTGGCTATATTTATAAATAATGTCTTAAAGAGGTAATTAAAATAAAATAAGGTCATATAGATGGACCTTAGTCCAATATGACTGGTGATCTTATGAGAAAATATTAGGACACTGGCCAGGCACGGTGGCTCACGCCTGTAATCCCAGCACTTTGGGAGGCCGAGGTGGGCAGATCACAAGGTCAGGAGATCGAGACCATCCTGGCTAACACAGTAAAACCCTGTATCTACTTTAAAAAAAAAATTAGCCAGGCATGGTGGCACACACCTGTAGTCCTAGCTACTCAGGAGGCTGAGGCAGGAGAATCACTTGAACCTGGGAGGCGGAAGTTGCAGTGAGCTGAGATCTGCCATTGCACTCCAGCCTGCGCAACACAGTGAGAGTCCATCTCAAAAAAAAAAAGAAAATATTAGGACACAGATATGCATGTGCACAGAGAAAAGACCACATGAAGACTGGGAGAAGACAGCCATCTATAAACCAGCGAGGAAGGCCTCAGAAAGTATCAACCCTGCTGACACATTGGTCTCAAGATTTCTAGCCTCCAGAATGATGAGAAAATAAACTGCCATTGTTTATGCCACCCAGTCTGTAATATTTTGTTACAGCAAAGTAATACAGACAGGAACCATGTTTGTTTTGTTTACTAATATATACCCACTCTGTGTCACAGTGTTTTGCAATACTTAGATGAAAGTATTTCAGTTAAAATACTTCAGTGAGTATTTGTTGAATAAATGAATGAAATATTTGTTGAGTTAAATTTGTTGAAAAAGGTGAAGTGGTTGTTATATGTTTGTTTGTTTGTTTGTTTTAATTGTGGACAATAGAGGTATCACAAACACTTGAATTTTCCTTTATTAGTTTTGGGAGAGCAAGTGGTATTTGGTTACATTAATGTTCTTTAATGGTGATTTCTGAGATTTTGATGCACCCATCACCCAAGTAGTGTACACTGCATCCAATGTGTAATCTTTTATTACTCACCCCCGTCCTAACCTTTCCCTCAACTCCCCAGAGTCCATTATATCATTCTTATACTTTTGTGTCCTCACAGGACTAGGACAGGGATCTTCCTGTTGCTCCTTCTACTTTTATATTTCATTCAGCTCTCTAAATTTATTTTAGCTCTAGGTAAGGTTAAATCCTTCTCCCTTTGTCTGGAGTTTCAGATTCCCCAGAGAGGATGTGTGTTGGAAGGTAGACTTTCCCCTTTCACACTTTGGGCACTCACAGTTTTTTGGCTGTCTCATGGAGTTTGTAGCAGCAAGCTGCTTCTTTCAAAAGATCTGTAAATTCCTTCAGTTTTCCTGGTATGTTCCTGTGGTGGTTCTTGAAGCAAAAGTTCATGATGTGAGTCTTCACATGCTCTTCTGTCCGACCGAGTGGGAGCTGCAAGTTCATCCTGCCTGCTATCCACAATATCCCCGCTAAGTTTCATAATGAACAACTGATTGTGATAGACAATAGATTAGAACAATGACTTAAGTCAACTTAGGACCCAGGTTTTGGCAAGTTCTGCTTCTACCAGTGGTCTGAATGTGGTCTTTTCAGGTTCTGGATGATACACTCCGTGGCAGAATTACTTATTAATGTATTACCTATTTTAGAAATTCTGTTTTCCACTCATAGTGGAAAATGATCAAATACAGGGAGTGTACTCTCTCTCTATATATAGTACACATAGGTGTATATATATATGAATAAAATCATGGATACAATTTTATGAAATCATTGGCTGATTATTCTAATGCTTATTCATAGAAAATTATCTCTCAAATATATACGGTGGGCATGAAATGAGATTGGTGAGGTCTGTCTTTATATCCTCCAATCTCAGTTGAGTGCTAGTGATGAAAGGTCTCAGATCTTACACTGTTTTTTTGTTACTCTCTATAATTATTCCCTCATATCCATAGAAGTCATGAGTCATGAGTATAAAAGACATTGGCCTGGGAATCAGCAAATTTTGGTGTCAGTTTTTGCCACTAACTTGTGATTTTGTGATTCTGGCCAGGTTATTTCTTCTAGCTGAGCCTAGGTCTTCTCAACTGTAAAATAAGGTGTTTATACCAGATGGCCACAATGGTGCATTTCATATCTGATATCCTAAGCTACCATGAATCAGCCTAAGCCATTGTGAGTCATGCCCAAAAAAGATTCCTCTGTACCCTTTTTTAATTCCTAACTCTCTCTTGCCTAATTCTTCCCTGTGCTTGCTGCCTGCATACCTTTGTATCAGATGTAGTTCCCCTAATTATCCATCCACTGACAAACCTTTCATCTTTTAAGATTCAGCTTAAACCACACCCATTCCAGGAGGTCTTCATTCTACATACTCACAGAATACCACTTGCATCTCTGCTGAACCATCAGTTAGCCTAATTGGGAAATAGTTATTTATTTACATGTCAATCTCCTCTTCTAAATCAGACTCTCAGAGTATGGAGACTAACACATTACCTGACATGCTGAAGATGTTTCATCAAGTTTTGCCAATTTGAATAAAGTATTCTTTCTTAAAATTATATGCCCACATGAATTGAGGCATTTTCTTTGTGTAAGGAACTACTACTAGGATCAGCCTCAGAGGAGAAAAACCTCAGCAGTGGCTGCCCTTGATATGATGGCTGCTTAATCTGTGCTGGGGCCCTGGGGCAGAGAATATTAGCTCCTTGCAGTTTTAAAGTCCCCCACCTTCTGGCCTTCCAGGGGAAATAGCAACCAGAGTTCTGGAAGCCATACGTCTGACAAGAGTGGCCAGAGGCAGAAGCCTCAAGCCTCTGGAGACAGTGGCTTTATCTAGGGCTATTTGATACCAACAGCACCAAGAGCAGAGGAAAATGAAGAAAAATGAGGGCAGATAGAGGAATAACAAAAAGCTAGCATGTATTGAGTGCCAACCACTCGTCAAGAAAAGCTGAACACTTTAGACATGTTATTGCTAATTCTCATAACTTATCAATAGGACCTATAATAATTGTCGTTATTTTACAGATGAGGTTAGGGAAAGTTAAGAAAAGGTCACAAAGCAGTAGCAGCAGATGGAGTTGAGATTCAAACCTAGGTTAGGCTGGTCTTTTCTCTGTAACACTGCCTCTGTCTTTAGTACCTTGTGACTTTTCTTTCCCAAATACATCATCCCCTTATCTAGATGACTGTGTCTCATTTCTGAATAATTTGCGTTCAAACTAGTTTAAGTAGTATCCCTTTATAGAATATTTACATTAAAGACAGAAAAATTTTCAAGACACAAAATAATCTTATATGAAGTCATAAGGGTATTTTAAAACTGTCTCTGACCTATAAGGTCTGGGTTTTAGCGCCAGCTCTACCCTAGTCCGTCTCTGCTGTTAAAATGCTGTATGTCCTTGGGCAATTAAAGTTTCAGTTTATTCACCAGTAAAATAGGGGGATAGGACTATGTGATCTCTAAGAGCCCTTACATCTCTGGCATCTAAGGCATTTAATCAGACTTTTCTGGGTTCCTTAATAATATGTATAACATAATTTCGACAAACTTATTAAATATGACCCATTCCTATATTGGGAGTGGCCTCCACAAGAGAGTCCAGAAAGCAATGAATGGATAATTACAATTATTGTGATTAATAAACATAATTATTATTCATTCTGTACTTATACATGATCCACAATGCAGGGAAGACTGCAGCCTGAAGAGGATTAATGGGAAAGAGATCCAGTTGATACGAACAGGAGGCAGGGAAATACTGGGTGGAAGAGGGCTGTTCCCCGGCAAAGGCCCCACCCTCAAGCCTGGAAGCCCATGGCCCTCAATGAGAAAAGGCATTCCTGTTTCATGCCCAAATGTTGCCTTTTGGCCCACCATGCCACCCTATCCTGTATCCATATAAAAACCCCAGGCTTCATGAGCAGCAGAGCAGCAGAGCAGAGAAGGAGAGAAGAGGAGGGGCATCTAAACTAAATGTCGAGAGGAGTTCAGCTGAAAATAGTCAGAGAGGAGATTGGCTGTGGGACAAACAAACTCCAGGGGAAGATCATCTTCCCACTCCATCCCCTTTCCAGATCCCCATCCATCCTGCTGAGAGCCGCCTCCATCACTCAGTAAAATCCCCACATTCATCATCCTTCAAGTCTGAGTGACCTGATTCTTCCTGGATGCCGAACAAGGACTTGGGTACCAAGAGGGCAGGGTATAAAATGCTGTCACTCTGACTCTCCACTGAGCTGGTTTAACACTTAGCTGTCGGTGGATGGCAACTGCTAAAAGAGTATTAATTGTAACATACCCCTGGATGCTACCATGGGGCCAGAGCCCAAAAGCGCTTTCCCTGGCTCCTATACCTGCCTGTCTGTTTGCTCTCCATCCAGTAAGGGGTTTGAGCAAGCAGTGGCTGAATAAATGAGCCACACCACTGTTGGTTGCACATCCCATGAGGGGGTTAGGGAACTCTCCTGTTTCACAGTGATTAATAATCAGTGTTCATCTTAATCTTTAATTAACATTTAACAGTTGATCATTGTTGCCTTTCTTGAAAGCTTTTCTCATTTGGCTTCATGTCATTATACTTTCCAGCTTCCCTCTTAACTCATTGTTCACTCTCTCAGTGATATTTGTTTGGTCCTCCTTCTCTTTCAGACTTTTAAATGATAGAGAACCCCTCAGGCTCTTTCCTTATCCCTTTCTTGTTCTTCATCTACACTTGCTTTTTAGGAGATCTTATCCAATCTCTTGAATTTAAACACCATCTCTATGCTAATGACTCCCTAAAATACAGTAAAATCTCATGTAACACCTCTGATAGGTTCTTGAAAACTATGACTTTAAACAAAATGATTGATTATAATGTATAATTAAGCCAATTTTACCGTAGGCTAGTTGATATAAATAAGAGTTAAATTCTAGATGTTTCCGGTCACAAAAACATAACCAAACTTCTTTTTTTTTTTTTTTGAGACCAAGTCTCACTCTGTCACCCGGGCTGGAGTACAGTGGTGAGATCTTGGCTCACTGCAACCTCTACCTCCTGGGTTCGTTCAAGTGATTCTTATGCCTCAACCTCCTGAGTAGTTGGGATTACAGGCACCCGCCACTAAGCCCAGCTAATTTTTTGTATTTTTAATAGAGACAGGGGGTTTCACCATGTTGGTCAGGCTGGTCTCGAACTCCTGACCTCATGATTCACCCGTCTCAGCCTCCCAAACTGCTGGGATTACAGGCGTAAGCCAGCATGTGAGGCCAACATAATCAAACTTCTCAAGTAAGACTCAAAATACTTCTAATATTAAATTTTGAAACAAATGTGAACTCTACATGCATTTAAGAAAGATTAATATTAAAAATATAATTATTTACCTGCTTATTCCAATTCAGGGTAGTAGGTAGCTGGAGCCTATCCCAGCATCTCAGGGTAAAAGGTGGAAACCAATCCTGGACAGGACGCCATTCCATTGCAGGGTTACTCACACACACATCCACACTCACACTGGGATGATTTAGACATGTACACACCTTATGTGTACATCTTTGGGATGGGGGAGAAAACCAGAATATCCAGAGAAAAACCAGGCAGACATGGGGAAAGAAAATGCAAACTCCACCCAGACAGTGGCCCTAGCCAGAAATCTACTTTTTAAAATGAACATTTTAATAAAAACGACATATATTTCAAGAACTCAATTGAACTACTTAACCGAAATTTCATCTTAGATGTTTAACAGGTATGTCAAATTCATCACATACAAATTCACTTCATGATCGCCACCTCCAAATTCTAGTATTATAAATATTAGCAAGTGGAAACATCATTTACCAAGACATTTACTAAGGGCAAAACCAAGACATCATCCTTGATTACTCTTTTTCCCTCACTCATTAAATTCAATCCATCACAAGTTCTTCTCTGACTGTGCCTAACATTTCTCCATCTCCACTAATACAATTGTGGTCAAAGCCACCATCATTTCTCACATGAACTACTATGTAAGCCTAACTGCTCTCCTTGATTCCATATGTGTCCCCTAATCTCCCCTTCAATGAAAAATGTATATCAAAATGAAGTCACTTCCTTGCCCATTAGGCTTCCTATCAAACACAGACTAAAATCCAAACTCCTTAGTAGAGCCTACAAGACTCTGTGGTATCTGATTTATCTCTCTGACTTTATCTTCTGTTCTCTGATCCATTCAATTCATTTCAGCATAATACCTTTTTGATATTCTTCAAAGACATTAATTTTTTTCAGTCTTAGGGCCTTTGTAGTTGCTGTTCCCTTCACTTAGAGCATACTTTCCACAGATCTTTACATGCTATCCTAATTTCCTTTCTTTCTTTTTTTTTTGTCTTTCAACTTTTTATTTTTTATTTATTATTTATTTTTTAAAAAATTTATTTATCTTACTTTAGGTGCACATTATATATGGCATTTCTCCCCATGTTACCCCTCTCTCCCCTCCCCTCCCTCCCCACCCCCAATTGTCTCTCCCCTACACCCCCCAACTGTCCCCTGTGTGTGATGCTCCTCTCACTGAGTCCACGTGTTCTCATTGTTCAACACCCACCTATGAGTGAGAACATGCTATCCTAATTTTCATGTAACTTCCTCAGAAAGCAAAAGACCAATGAGTATGTAGCATGCCATTCTCAAAATGAAGCAGGTACCAACTAGTGACTAATTCACCTTTCCAGTACTGCCCAGAAAGTTCAACCTGGGAGACAATCCTAGTGTGCATTCCCTCCTCAAAAAGCCAATTCTTCCTTAAGGGAGAGTCTTTATTACAATGAGGAAATAGAGTCCTGGTCTCCCTGGGTATGCTTCCTGAATCTTTGGAAATTTTAAAAAATTTAATCTCATATTTTGATTCTATAAAAGAGAACATGAAAACAGACATTTTAAGCCAACTACAAAGATCCTTCCAAAGTACTCCCCCATAATTAGGATCCTGGGGAACAGAGGGAACCTATTTTATATGACTGTATTTCAGAAAACCCAGATTTTTCTATAGATTAATTAGAATTTGTCCCCCATCCATCATGAGGTCTATTTGTAAAAAGGAAGAGAACTTGCTTTCTAACTCCTGCCTTGAATGGATGTTCTGATAAACCACAGACACAGACACCTTCACATGCATTTGAATGTTCCAAGAAACTATTAATCTAACAAACTAGATACCCTGAAAACAAGTGACTGATTAGCTATGCTTATTTGCAGAGGTGTTTCCTAAAGCAGGTGAATGTTATTTTCAGGCAAGCAAATGTCTCTTCAATCACCTTACATTTTTCAAATACCCCCTCCTCACCATCTCAAAATGTTGAAAAATAAGACATTATGAGCATAGCAACCAGTGCCAAGAATTTCTTACATGGTTTTATTTCTATTTGCATGGCAAATGTAAACTCAGAGCAAAGTGACCTTGGTTATAAAAAATAAGATGGCAGCATCAAGATTGATAGGCCCCACCATTAGTATTTCATTCTGACAGGCAGGAAAGAAGTATGTTAATGCTGAAGGTTTGTTGAGCTGTGGCCCACAATGCAAGCAAAGTGGGAAATGGCTTACTAGGAAGAGTCATTTCCATTTAAACAAAATGAGCTTTGTTGATACCTGGCAGCTACCTAAAGAGAATGATCACTTCCTAACCAAGAGCTTTAAACTCAAACCTTAAAAACAAATTTCACCTGATTAACTCAGAGCCACATGCCTAGTAGGTTTTCAACCACAGCAAATTGGTGTCTCTGGCATTGGATGATGAACAGCAACTCCAACAAGAAATGTTGTGGAGACTTTCCCTGAGTACACATCCTGGTCAGGATGACTGAGCACAAGAACTAATTTACAAAATGCAGGGGATGCCACTTTGTCCTAATGGGCAAAGGTGGCATATAAAGTGACTGGGGCAAAAGGAGTTAGGGCTGGGCCAACAAAGAAGACTGGCTGCCTTCTGTTATCTGTCAGGCTGTTTCCCTCCCCTCCTGCTTCTTTGCATCCTCCTGCATATCCTCCTCCTGTGAATTCATCTTGCTATTAGTTGATAGCCAACAGCTTCACATTGAGACTATTCCTTGGTGATAAGCTATTGAGGGTAGCTTATCATAACCCTGCTTCCTCAGTCCCTGTACATATTGAGATGAATTATCTGTAACTTACATCCAGACCCAGGTGCTATATCTGGGAGAACCAGATCAAGCAATATTTATCAAGAGATCGACTGTAAGAATGGAAGTAGACAGGGGCCTACAATGGGCTCTGTTGCCCTAATTTAATTCTGTTATAAGTAGCATATATATCTGAAAAACAAAGGTACTAGAGTAAGAATATTCAGCCTCTATTAAATGGTTCCTATATTCCAGGCTCTGTGAATTTTTCTTCTCAACTATCCTAGGAGGCAGGCATTATAATCCCCATTTTACTGAAGGAAAAACTGAGTATTACTAAGGGTAAGGAATTTGCAGTGAGGTCACAGAACCAATAGATGGATGACCACTCCAAGCCTCAGTCTATTCGTCTGTAAACAGGAAATAACTTCTTTACAGTGTTTGTGAGAAATAAGGAGAAACAGTGCTTGGCACTCGGTGGAAGTCCTGCTTACCTGTGCAAACTCCTATCTTCTACTTCCTCCATCTCAATCACACCACATTACACTTAGGTGTGGTACTTCTTGCTGGGACACTTGCTTCACTTCATTTCTTGTCTGAATTTGAAACGTTCTCTAGGTCCTATGTCCATGTCTTTAGGCTCATCTCTCTCACCCATCCTCCCCATTCTTCACTGTCCACTCTACCACAATAAGTACTGCAATTGCGGCGGGCCAGGCTTCCATTAGCAACCAGAGTAGCGAATTTCCACTAATCCTTGTTATAATTCTGATGAATGTATAAGGTAAACATTAAAGAACTGGAGAAACTGGTGCCTGAATATGAGGGCTGGAATGCAAAAACAAACCCATTAAGATCTGCAAGGAATAGGGAAGTTCTTCTTCCATGTTTTCATCTTAGGTCTTAAAGAATCACAAATTCTTACTCTAAAGTCCCTATCCATTATTGGCCCCTATATTCTAGCCCAGCTAGCTGCTTTGACTTATTCATGCACACCCAGACAGGCCTGGGCAAGTCCCAGCCCATAGTTCATGCCATTCCTTATTTAGAGCTGCTTCCTTGACCATCTCATGAGCAAGTTCCTCTGTTCTTTGTTTTCTCTCCCTTTGCTTATTTAGAAAAGTTTTAAGTTGTTAGTCAATTGGGTAAAGTACAGAATGTAAGGTCCTGCCCCAGCCAGTGGAGGGCAGACACAGCAATAGTGTGGACATGTCAGGTTATAAATAATTCTGTCACGTTTTTTTCAGTGCACTCTCATGGGAAGACTGCTGGTGAGCAGTGCCCTTTCTGCAGAAAGTAAAAGAAAGCCTTGCTGAGAAAACTTCTGTCTGAGTGCTGATTCTTCCCTGTGACATCGGAGGATAAGCAATTATTCCCAACAGACCCCACCTGGGTTTTATCAGACCCTAAAGTCTAATCAAATAATAAAAGCATTCTTTTTTTTTTTTTTTTTTGAGATGGACTGTCTATGTAGCCCAGGCTGGAGTGCAGTGACATGCTCTTGGCTCACTGCAACCTCTGCCTCCCAGGTCCTGGTTCAAGCAGTTCTCCTGCCTCAGCCTCCTGAGTAGCTGGGATTACAGGCATGCACCACCATGTCCAGTTAATTTTTGTATTTTTGGTAGAAATGGGGTTTCACCATGTTGGCCAGGCTGGTCTTGAACTCCTGACCTCATGATCCACCCACCTCAGCCTCCCAAAGTGCTGGGATTACAGGGATGAGCCACTGCGCCCAGCCAATAAAATCATCCTTACACATAGACCTCGTACCAGAGCCCAATTAAGATTAGGAAACTTTCCAAGACTATAGATGAAGCTTTCCAAACCCCAGATCCTAGTTATAGACTAGATATAGATTGAATGAAACACTCCTGCTTATGGGTACACTCCCACATGTAGGCATGGAGCTTAAATGTGTATAAGCACCAGAAAAAAAAATTGTAACTTTGCATTGGTCTGGTGAGTGACTACAGCCTTCTGCCTGTAACCAGCTATAGAAATAAACTTTATTCTTTCCTAGTCTGTCTGCATCTTGTTGATGGACAGTGAGAATAAGCAGCCAGACCTCGTTTATCTGGGAACACCACTATTCCAAAAGAGATAACGATCCTTTGCTGGAACACTTTTACTGACAAGAATCATTTTCCTATAAAACAGTTCATTTGATTATCAGTTAGCTCTGAACATTTAGAAAAAAATGTTTATTATACATAAGTAAGAACTGGTGCAAAGATTTAATTACAAGAATAATCACTGCTTCTAACTGGAAACTTCAGTGTCTGACCTAGGAAGCTTATTATATAAATTATGAAACATTTTTACAATGGAAAATAATAGAGCTCTTTAAAATGAAGATGAAGAACAATATGTATTGACATGGAAAGATATTCATTGATCTATTAATAATTGAAAAAAGCAGATTTCAAAGCCTCGTACAGTTTATATGGGTCTTACATTTATCATTAAGTCCCCATATTATAGTTTTTGCATATGTCTGTCTTCATCACAAGAGGAAATGTACCTTGAGGAAAAGGTCTTGTTTTACTAATTCTGTTAATTTTCAACAGGCCTTCAGTGAGCACCATGTGTGAGTACATACATTAAAAGCTGGAGACTCAGCTGAATTGGACATTTTGGTCCATCAGTATCTACTGTGGCTTTAGGCACAAAACAGCTTTAGCATGTGAGTTTAATTACATTGAATTACTCTGGAACTGGCTGAATCAGATTACAAGGATTTCTGTAATTTCACTACTGAATAGGATTTAGTAGAAAGCAAAGAAAACTGCATTGGATCAAAAGATTAAGGCATAAATAGCAGCTCAGACACTTATCAGCTGTTTACGTTCAAACCTTATGTGCTTCGTTTATGAAATGAAAATAATACTGTTTACCTCACAAGTCTGAGATAATAGTTTAATATAATTAAGTGTGTAAAAGTTATTCACACAATCTCTGCCATATACCATATGTTCAATAAGTGGTTTCCAAAAAACAATAATGCAGAAAGCAAAGTAAATACAACAAACAACAAAAACACTGATACTGCCGTCCTAGCTTGTGTCAGGGGCTATGTTTGATATTAGAAACACAGAGATTGAATTATCTTTCCAGTCAATCAAAAGTTGACCTCATGCTCTTCCAGAGATCAGTCTGTCTTTCTGTCTCCACTGCATGCACGCAAGACACGGCAGACAAAAGCTGGCAGCAAACTTGACAAATATCACATTGTGATCACAGGATTGATCTAGTACTTACTTTACCCAGTCAAGCTCACAAAGTGAAATAAATTTCTTACCCTGAGAAAGGGCTGTGTACTCATAGGCTCTGACTTCCATGCTTTCATTTTACTCACTGGCATGTATTACTGGTATGCTGAAGGTAACCAACATCCTGGTTTTCTCAGAACTGGTATCCTGGGACACAGTACTTCTAAATTAGAAGTATTAAATATTAAAATCAGGATAGTCCCAGGCAGATGAAAAGGTGGTTGGTGACCCTAGATATGCTGATGGCTCCGGAGAGAACCTGGTGAGTGTCCATGTGCACCATGTCGTTGAGGTGCAGATGACAGTAGATGTTGTCTACAGGACCAGCCAACATCAGTCACTTAGATTAAACTATGGATCATCCACCAAGATGATTTTTCTCCAAAGCCCATAGTATTTTCTGGTGCCTTGGTCTCAAATAATCATCAGTTTTTAAATCATTCCATAAAGATCCTAGCAGAGTGGAAAACCATACAGGCTCTGAAGTAAGAGAGCCCTATTTTGGAATTCAATTTCCGCTATTACCTAGCTTATGACTTACAACTGGAAAAGACATAATTTCATCTAGCCTCAGTTTCCTTATGTGTAAAACAATCTCATATGGCAGTCATAAAAATTAAATGAGCTAATAAACATAAAACATATAGTAAAATAATAAAATTCAAATGAATTCTGTGTATCTACTAATTCATTGTTCACTGAAGTTCATAATTTT
Source organism: Alouatta palliata (assembly GCA_004027835.1). Taxonomy (NCBI): domain Eukaryota; kingdom Metazoa; phylum Chordata; class Mammalia; order Primates; family Atelidae; genus Alouatta; species Alouatta palliata. The sequence goes on along the minus strand of PVKV010012103.1, from coordinate 8,974 downwards.
CTACAGTCATAATTTTTGTTAACAGTGATTATTTAAAAAGTAAGCTGGTGAATTTAATTAAAAATCTTAAGCACATGACATTTCTGAGAAAAGCAAACTGTTGCAGTTTTATTACAACAGGTTTCTAAAAGGCAGCATGTAAGTGTCCATGTGTATACAAAGCAACAAGAGACCAACCAACTAATTTCTAAATGTACTCAGGACAGCTTGGTAGGTATTTTTAATTCAGAGGAAAGCCCACTTCTCTATTATATTCCAACAATTATTATAGCTCTATGCAGTATAAACAAAGGTATTATTTTTAAAAAGGAAGAAATACATGTAGAAAAAATATTGGGAGAAAATGAACCAGCATGTTATTGTGGTTGCATTTAAAAAAAAATTTTTTTTTTTGAGATGGAGTCACTCTGTAGCCCAGGCTGGAGTGCAGGGGCGTGATCTTGGCTCACTGCAACCTCTGCCTTCCAGATTCAAGTGATTCTCCTGCCTCAGCTTCCCAAATAGCTGGGATTACAGGCACCTGCCACCACGCCTAAGTAATTTTTTGTATTTTTCGTGGAGACAGGGTTTTACCATGTTGGCCAGGCTGGTCTCGAACTCCTGACCTCGGGTGATCTGCCCACTTCAACCTACCAAAGTACTAGGATTATAGGCGTGAGCCAATGTGCCCAGCCTGTGGTTGTATTTACATAGTGGTTGCTTCACTTTCTCAGTGGATTTTCTTAATATTCTAAAATAAGCACAAATATTTATTAATATGCTAAAACAAACATTTATTGCAATAATATTTTAAAAGCTTTTAATTTTCAAAGTCCTTTGTGAGCCATCATCATTTCTGACTTCTGTCTAGCCCTTTATCCTCATCTCTCATTCCTCTATCACAGAACCAGACTCAGAATTAAGAAGTACTATATGTATGTATGTATGTATGTATGTATGTATGTATGTATGTATGTCGTCCAGGCTGGAGTGCAGTGGTGCAATCTTAGCTCACTGCAACCTCTGCCTCCTGGTTCAAGCAATTCTCGTGCCTCATCCTCCAGAGTATCTGAGACTACAGGTGCCCACCACCACACCCGTCTAAGTTTTTTGTATTTTAGTTTAGAAGGGATTTCACTATGTTGTCCAGGGTGGTCTCAAACTCCTGAGCTCAGGCAATCCACCTGCCTCAGCCTCCCAAAGTGCTGGCATTACAGGCGTGAGCCACTGTGCCTGGCCAAGAAGTAATTAAAAAATATTTTTAGATTATAAAGCCCTTTCAAATGTGCTAATCGTTTAAAGTTAAGAAACCCTTTAACAAATATATAGTCTTTCTATTCATTCACCATTTTCCTGGAAAGGAAACCAAGGATAAGTCTCCATACACACACACACATACACACACACACACACACACACACACACACACACACACGTGCACATTACTTATTCTCTTCTGTGTTCCTTTAGCTGATTGTTTCCAATCTCATGGATATTGCTAACTTTTAAAGTTTACCTCCAACCCTGCCCTCTCCCATTGAGCCCCAGTTTCCCATACTCAACTGTTTAATCAATATCTGTAATTGAATGTGTAATTAGGCATCTCAAATCTATATCAAAACAGATTTCTCTGATTTCCTCTGTGAAACTTGGTTTTTCCCCATTTCCTCATGTTAATTAGTAGATGCACCTTCCTTCAACTTGGATGCTAGAGACAAAAAACCAGTAGTCACCCTTGATTTTTCCCATTTGCCATCTCCTGCACCCAGTCTATCACAAGTACTATGATCTCATATGAATGTTGTTGTAATCTGGCTTTCAGCGATTTCTATGCAGGAGGTGCTCATACAGCAACCCTCTTATTGTGACTCAGATGTGGGTTTCACCTGAAAAACACTACAGAGAACAGCACACAACTAGTAGAAATTGCAGGTGATCCTCACCTACCTTCAGGAATGACTACAACCAGCCTCTCAAATTTATAATGCGGAAGCAAGAAGTAAGCATCAGTATCTATGTTCCCATATATTTCCAGGCTCTTGTCTATGTGTCAAACTCTTCAAAGAATCCAACATACACTCCAGCCTGGGCAACAGAGTGAGACCCTGTCTCAGAAAAAAAGAAAAAGAATCCAAATACTCTCTGACTGAGGACAGTCTGAGAAGGACTAAAAACTTTCTAGAACTCGGCAAACTTCAGCCCACGGAGTGAGAAACCAGTCTTCTCTTTGTACAAACACTCACATTCTCCCTCTCAGAGGTCTTTGAGAACCCACCTCACTTGACTAGGATCCTTTCCTAGGCCAACAATTTCAAAGACTCTGTTTTGAATCTCTAGTATTCTCTTTACATAGTATGAAATTATATGATTGGGTAAAGATCTCAGGCCCAGGTCAATCTCCATTTGCAGGTCCCAAAGGAATGTATCCAGTGATGATCTTTAGAATATGGGTGTATCAACTGCATATGGACTCGCCTTTGGAATCTTAAGTGAAATTCTGAGACAAGAGAAAATGTCCTTTCAACATTAATTGTAGGATAATCAGGTCTAAAGACAGAAGCAGATAATGAAACAAATTTTGGACATATTGAATTTGAGGTATCTGGGACTGTTTCCAGTTTATTTGTCTAGACATCCAGCAGCTGAATGTAAGGGTCAGCAGCTGAATATAAAGGTCAGCAGCTGCGTATAACAGTCAAGGTCTCCTGGATGGAGATGGAGATGGAGATGAAAGCCATTAGCATGTAGATGGTATATATGACCCATGAGAGTGGGAAAAGAATATGAAGCAAGAAGACTAAAGACAAGCCTTGGGAAACACCATAATTTTAAGACTTGTTAGCACCAACAATGTGACAAACATAGGTTTGATGAAAAGAAAAATTAAATATGGTACTCATATCCTCATTTCTGAAGGGGTATATATTATTCTCTGTTCTCTTCATAAAGCAGGTTCTTACTGATGTCACATGAGCCTTGCCTAATGAGGACCCCAAAAGTACCCCAGATTGGCTGGCCTAGAGAGCCCAGCTGATATTATTTAAAATTCTACTGTGTTCTTCATTCAGCAGAGACAGTATGTCGTTTTCCTCTTTGTAGCAAGCATTAATGATACTTGCACAGATGACAAATGTCTTCTCTGGTGAAAAATTAATGCACCACAATATTTTCCCTACCTGGGGTTAATGAACATGTCAGATGCTGAAAAAGAGTTGTTTGAAACCAAATTGCTATAATCTATATTTAGAAGACTGTCACTAGGGAGGAGTTATGGGTGTATGTTGGTGGATATATTTGAAGTTCTCTTTACCTTGAGTCTTAATTTTCACAGGATCTTAAAAATACTCACTTGCTCGACAATCTCACATAAAGAAGAAACATTTCATCATATTCTCTTTAATATTGGATAGAACCTTCCTGAACAATTATTCTCATTTATTCATTCACTCTGTGAATAAACAAATATATAGAACACTCATTATGTACCAGGCAGTGTGGTATATACTAGGGATAAAGAGATGAATAAGACATGATCCTTGCCCTCAAAGAGCTCATAACTGTATATAAAAAAGATAACATTGCAATTAACTGTAGCAATACTTGGAGAACACACAGGGGGGCTGTGGATATAGAGAGGTAGACTCCCTAATCCACCTGGAATCCTTTCTGGAGGTTGTGATGCCTCAGATTGAATTATCAATGATAAGTCAATATGTGTCAGTTTCAGTAAGTGGGAATAAATTACAATAGGCAGAGAACAGAGTTGTGCAAAGGCAGAGAGGTAGGAGATGATAAGGCCGTTTGGGAAACTGAGTGCCTATAATACTGTATAACAAATTAATTAATGGGAGACCATTCATATTTTTAAAAGACTCCATTTAAAAATGCATTTAGTGTATACACTTAATGCTTGTACATACAGTGTAGTATCGGGTTAAGGGACATATTATGACTCAGGCAGACCTGCACTTCAATTCCACTAAACCTCTAGACTACATTGGAAATTTCAGACAAGATCCCATAATCTCTTTAGTCCTCAATTTTTAAATCTATAACACAGAAATATTTACTGTATTATTTATAGAGTACTATGAGCCAACAAGTACTTTATAATTATCTAATTTAAACTTCAGAACCACCATGTGAGTACTTTTTTTTGTTTTTTGTTTTTGAGATATAGTCTGCTTGTTGCCCAGGCTGGAGTGCAGTGGCACAATCTCAGCTCGCTGCAACTTCTGCCTCCCGGGTTAAAGCGATTCTCATGCCTCAGCCTCCCAAGTAGTTGGGACTACAGACGCCCACCACAACAGCTGGCTATTTTTTTTAATTTTTTGGTAGAGACGGAGTTTTGACATGTTGGCCAGGCAAGTCTTGAATTCCTGGCCTCAAGTGATCCTCCTGCCTCACCTCCGAAAGTGCTGGGATTAAAGGCGTGGGCCACCACGCCTAGCCCATGTGAGTGTTTTTACTTAACTTACTTTACAATGAAGAGCTAAGGCAGGTAAAGTAAGTAATTGCCAAGCTCAAATAGATGTTAACTAATGAAGCAGGAATCCAACCCAGTAACCTGACACCATCCCCTGCATCTGTAACCACTATACTGAACCTATTGTATAATATGATTGTAAGTTCATGCATGTGAAATAGTTAGCACCTGTTCCTGGCACCTAGTAAATATAAATGATGAGTATAAATAGTCCTATTCAATTATTACTATTTTAATATGATGGATAACAATTATTGCTAGTACATATTATTATCCTGTGGTTGCTATGTAGATCAAATGAAAGGAAAGACTTGAAGCACATATAAAACTGTAAACTAATAAGAAAACACAAAGATTTATTTTTCTAACAATATCTTTGAGATAGCAAGCTATGGCTTAGAGACATTAAAGAAACAGCATGAGTTTTGGAATCAGACAATACTGAGTTTGAAATAAATCTCTACCATTTAATAGTATGTGGATTTCCACAAATCAGTTCAAACTTCTGGGCCTCATCTATACCATGGAAACAATAGTAATAATGAATAGTATAATAATAACAACAAATACCACTTGGTGCTATTTTACGGAGTCAATGAGAAAACATCTAAAAAGAACCTGTTACGATACCTGGCATAGAGAGGATAGCTGTTGAAACAATAGGAGCTATTTATTTGTTATTATAAATAATAATTTATAATACTTCTGTTTCACAGAAGGGCTAAATTATAATAATAATATTATAATGGTAATGAATTATTATTATCATTATAATTTAGCCCTTCTGTGAAACAGAAGTATTAACTCTTCAAATACAAATATGTTTGTTTTTCCTAGAAATTCCTGTGGGTGATAATTATGATTTTCAATACCTTGTGCAACTACCCTCTATTTCAATTCCTTGATGCAACTTTTTCAATTCTGCTTGTCTTTGTTTTCCATGTTTTCACCAGCACAGAGAGGGTGCAAGAAATAATAAAAGTTGGCTATTTAAAATGAGATGTCTATAAGAGGGAGAAAAAAATCATTCCTCCATTTTGACAGATCAAGTAATATTTTTTTCTACCATGAGAGAATCTAAACTGCACAATTACAAAAATCTTAAGAGTGTAGGAGTTATAACTATCATAAATTATACTTTTTATTCCTTTTGAGAAATCCTCCTGATTTATTACATTTACTTAGAAATTGTCACGGCTTTTTCTCAGACACTTATCTGTACCCTCCAATATTTATTCCATCAAATGAGTGAGGTGATGGTGTGGTGAAAGCAGACCTTTCAGACTACTAACATCCCAAATGAGTTCTGTTCAGGCTGGGCTCATGTTGCAAAATAATTTGATTTCCATCTCTGTGTTCATATCTTATTCATAGCAGCTGAGGGGTGAGAGCAGATGTGTAACACAATATCTCCCCCATTTAGCAAAAACGGAGGAGAGATATTGTCAACTCCTTTAAAATAATTTAGACCTTGCACATGTGCATGACACAGCTGAAAGCCAGCTAAAACCCAGAACCTGGCAGATAGCAATATATTCCTTCATGCCTCAAGGTCTTTGTATGTTTTGTACCTTCTGTTGGAAGCTTCATCCACACGTCCCACTGAATACACACACACACACACACAGACACACACACACACACACACACACACACACACACACATGTATGCCTACTACTCATCTTTCACATTTCAAACATCACTATCTTTATCAAGATTTTTCTAATCACTGTCAGGTTAGGTTTCTTTTTCTCAAATATAAAGCATTTATGGAGAGCTGCTTGCCTTGCAATAACTACCATGTGTTATTATAAATATTCACTTGCCTTCTGGAGAAATGAAGTGGTATAATAAAAAGATCAAAGACTTTGGCCTCAGGAAGATCTGTAGTTGAACTCTAGCTCTGTTACTTACTAGGTAGTAGACAATGAGAAAGTTACTGAACCTCTTTGAATTCCTGTCTGTAAAATGAACATGACAAAAGCTTACAAGATTGTTAAAGAGCACTGAATGAGATAACAAAAAAGTACCAAGAAAAGTTATACTTTTAGCAGTTGGAAGGAAAGACACAGATTTTATGGATTCAAGGTATCCTCTGTTTTCCATACTTAGGACTCTCCTACGTTCCAGCAGCAATGATAATTGAACTCAACTTTCAATGCTTAAAAAAGTATCATTGCCTCTAGGCAATTTTCCCCCATCCTTCTGAAAAGAGATGCATGTCTGTCTCCTCTGGGCTCCTTAAATCCAGAGATTATCTCTGGATTGTTCATTGCTATAGCCCTAAGTCCAATAGCAATGCTAGAAGTTCAAAAATATTTCATTGCTGAATGGATGAGAGAATGGTGAATGAATGAATGAATGAATGAGTGAGTGAATGACTTATTGTTTTTCCTCTTCCTATCCACTATTGTACTTAGCACAATGCCTTCAAAAAGTTGGTGCTCAAAGTCTCCACTGAATCATTAGACACCTATAACATCCATATCTAGGCTCAACTTGACCTCTTTCTTCTTGCTGCTTTTCAAATTTGCTAGATAATAGAGTCTTGCCAAGGCTTTCTAGACTTAGAAAAGTCTTTCTTTGGCTACAGCTGATGCAGAATTTTTGCTGGAACAGGAAGACTCAGCCAAACCAAAAAGCAGATTAGAGGCAGGTGGCTCTGAGAGAAAACTGAGATTCAACTTGGAATGGCAGAGGCAAGTCAAGCTAGGTGAGGCATAGACACAGACATTTATACCTTTCTGAATGCTAGGCTTTGGCATGCATGATTTTCTCCACCTGACATCTGGAAGCTGCCTAGGTCCAGCACAAAACAGGATGGATAATGACTAATGGAAAAAAAAGTGCATGACACTGTCTGATATAGTGATACAGCTTGGATTTTTCTCCTCCAAATCTCATGTTGAAATGTGATCTCTAATGTTGGAAGAGACTGGTGGGAGGTGTTTTGGTCATGGGGGCAGATCCTTTGTGAATGGCCCGGCGTCCTTCCTAGGGTAATAAGTGATTTATTATGCTATTACTTCATGAGAGATCTAATTGTAAAAAAGATCCCAGCACTTCCTCCCCTCTATCTTCATGTGATACACTGGCTACTCTTGCCATCTGCCATGAGTGTAAGCTTCCTGTGGTCCTGACCAGAAGTAGATGCTTGTGCTATGCTTCTTGTATAGCTTGCAAAATTGTGAGTCAAGTAAACCGTTTTTCTTTATAAATTACCCAGCCTCAGGTATTTCTTTATACCAACACAAAGCAGACTAATACACTGGCTGAAAGAACCAGGCTTGGGCAGGAGTGAAACTTGTTCCAAAGATCCACTATCATGTGCAAGCCAAAGTTTTCACTGGTCAATGGACTGTATTGCCATGATCCTGGAAGTATGAGTTTTTAGGACAGAGGAAGAAAAACATATTTTTCTTACTTAATCATCTTTTATGTTTTTATTGTGGTAGAATTCATACAAAATAACTTTATTATTTTAAATAATGCAATTCAGTGGCATGTAATATATTCACAATGTTGTGCAACCATCATCTCTATCTAGTTCCAGAACATATTAATCAACCCAAAGTAGACTCCATCTACACTAAGCATTCATTCTTCATCTTTCCCACTCCCCTCCACCCATTGACAACCACTAATCTGCCTTCTGTCTCTATGGATTTGCCTATTATGAATATTTTTTTAAACGAAATCATAAATATGTAGTCATTTGTGTCTGGATTCCTTCACTTAGCATATTTTTCAAGGTTCATTCTTGTGGTAGCATGTATCAGTCTGTCACTTTTTATGGCTGAATAATATTCTACTATATGGATATGCTGCATTTTGTTTATTAATTCATCTATTGATGGGAATTGGGATTGTTTCTACCCTTTATCTATTGTTAATATAGCTTCTGTGAACATTTGTGTACAAGATTTTGTTCAAACACCTGCTTTCAATTCTTTGGGGGTAACATTCCATGTTCATGGCTAGGAAGAATCAATATCGTGAAAATGGCCATACTGCCCAAAGTAATTTACAGATTCAACGCTATCCTTATCAAGCTACCAACGACCTTCTTTGCAGAACTGGAAAAAACCGCCTTAAACTTCATATGGAACCAAAAGAGAGCCCGCATAGCCAAGTCAATTGTAAGCAAAAAGAACAAAGCTGGAGGCATCACACTACCAGACTTCAAACTATACTACAAAGCTACAGTAATCAAAACAGCATGGTACTGGTACCAAAACAGAGACATAGACCAATGGAACAGAACAGAGGCCTCCAAGGCAACACAACACATCTACAACCATCTGATCTCTGACAAACCTGACAAAAACAAGCAATGGGGAAAGGAGTCCCTGTTTAATAAATGGTGTTGGGAAAACTGGCTAGCCATGTGCAGAAAGCAGAAACTGGACCCCTTCCTGACACCTTACACTAAAATTAACTCCAGATGGATTAAAGACTTAAACATAAGACCTAACACCATAAAAACCCTAGAAGAAAATCTAGGCAAA